>PVJO010002341.1:0-146223 GCA_004026905.1 Hystrix cristata
CTGGGAAGACTTCCGAGCTTTTGGTTAGAAGCTTTAGGCAACTAGACAGTTGATAGTGTTGTACATGAAGAAATGGTTGCAAGAAGGCGACATGCGTTGTGCCTGTGAAACACTCGGATAGGACTGTTTATGTGAAGCTGATTGCTGCACTTTGAAGAAAAAATGGAAATCTATGACCCTGCATCTCTAAGATTGTCGCAGACATGTTTATAGGTGAGATTTCCAGAGATACTGAAAGACATGGCAGTGTCATAAACAGCATCAATATTGAAATGCCTTGACTTTCATAGAATTTATATTTTCTAATATCTCCGTGGTAAAACATTATGAAAACTTTTCTCCATATATTTATTAAGCAGCACCAATTTTGAAACTGTATTATATTTGATATAAAGAATCATGTGAGAACAAAACCTGGATTTCTTATACCTGAAAAATGAAGCTCAATGCTTATAACCCTGTAATCTCACTGATATGGTACGTGTACCTGATTGCTTTGGGCATTACTTCATTTAGGATATACACGCTGAAAGGAAAATAGTATAACCGAAATAAAAGATAATAATGAAATGGTTTTTATTTTGAGATGATTCTAATAAAAAACCATAATAAAATGTGCACATGTCTCAGACAGTTACCCTTACTAAAGGCACAAACATCAGGTCACTGCGAGAGACGCTGTGGACGAGGAAGCTGAGCAGACTGGAGCAGAAAGGGAGGGCAGGCGGCTTGGAGCACGAGAGGCTTCCGCCCCCCGGGGCTGGCTTTGGGTTGGACAAAGGGACCCCGAGGCAAGGAAGGTGCGAGTCCTGCAGATGCCGAGCCAGCCCTGAGCAGTAGCGTGACCAAGGCACCCCGGTCCCGTGGTGTCACTGAGAAGGATTCTCCTGGCACCTGGACTGGGCCTGCAAGTGCAGCATCCTCTAGAAATTCAGCCTTGCTGACTTGACGTTAATACCCTCTGACACCCATGTTGGGGATTTAACTCACAGAGCTCCAAGCTAACGTGTTTGTGCAGCTTTTACTTCTAATTTTGTGATACCTTGATATGACACTGGTAGCAAATTACTACAACAGGAAATGAAGGTGCCTGTGACTCCAGGGAACATGAACAAGGCCCCTTATTTACCCTCCAACAGCTTCAAGAAATCTGGTTTTACATCCAGCTCTATAAACTGGACTCCTCTGGGTCTCATTTTCTCCATATACAATAAGATGAAAAGTACATAGGCTTTTGCATTTAAATGATTGTAGTTGCATACACTTGATGCATATTTATACATTTTCATTAAAATAACCTTGAAAATTAGAAGAAAGGAAAAATTTCCAGCTGTGCTGAATTTTATTATTTCATTAAACAGAATTTCTGAAGAAAATTTTTCTTGACCTCTGTGAATATTGAAAACCATGTCACCTTCTCCAGTTCATTTCTTCCCGCTGAATTACAACAGACAGATGATTATAAAGACAGGCAAACACTTCAAGACCCCATCCTTTCCCACTTCTTTCCTCCTCTCCCATTCTCCACGCAAGTATATAGAGAATTCTGATATGAGAAGAGTTCAGAGTGTGTATTCATGTAACATATAAGTACACATATATGTCTACTGTTTTCAATGTAAGCACTCTGAAAACTCAATCAGTCCAAAATTTATGTGTACTTTCTGCTGTAACCGTGTGTAACAGACATGGGGGCCCATGGGAGCTGTTGCGTTACTAGCATTTTTGTATGTACTGGTTGTTTCCAGCACTTTATATTCTCTAAATCATTTCTAGAGTGCAATTGTATACTAAAGTGGCTGTGGGTGTAATTGGCTCCATGAACTAAGTTATCTCCAATTTAAAATGCCAAACTGTCCATCCAAAATTAGAGTTAACCACTTGTAGAAGAAGAGATCTTCTATTGTGACAACTCTTTTAAAACATCAGTTGGAAATTTTATTTTGCAAGATAATTGCTTACTTGAATTGCCAAAAGCAATATGTTTTCCTATGAAGGTTTTACATTTCTCTATATTTTAACATGGTTATTTCTGTTTTTTTGGTGCTGGGGATCAAACTCAGGGCCTTGTGCTTGCAAGGCAAACACTCTCACCACTGAGCTAAATCCCCAACCCCTTAACATGGTTATTTCTGTTGTAGATATTCAAAAGTTATAACTTCATATTTACTTTTACTTGGTTGTAGTTAATAATTGTTTTTCATCATAAGATTTAGAAATTTCAAGATAAGAAATTTCAAGAGTGAGGCTATGATAGTCAACATGGAGACAATGATCAGACTCTAGGAAAAGTGAGATCCCTACCATTCTTTTAGAACAAAATGTATTGATATTATATTAAGTGTAGACATTCGTACTAGAGTCATAGTCTGTCGAGGCCAGAAAGATACACACTAGGAAAAACTTCTGAGTTACAATTTTCTTCCCACAGCCCATACTGAAGATTTACTGTTAGCTTTCTGCTAGCATGCATGGATTTCAGGTAAATAGACTAGCATTGATAAGACACGGAATCTGTTCATTTGCTGCCTTATTAAGTAATTCCCAACTCTTTTCCAAAATAAAGGTATCCTTCTGTTTTCTTGCCAAAACTCGGCATTTTCAAAAATATTCTCAGACCATATTACTTTATTGATGGGATATTAGCAGGAAGGAGGTTAGTGGGCACTTATTGAGAGATCTACTTTGTATTTTTCTGATTGTTAAAATATTTTCATATTTTGATTGAATTTTTTACATGTAAGTTTTCATAAAGTATCTGCCCAGATCTAGTAATTTTACCCTAAATTTAGTTTTATCATAGTTTATTTTCCCTAATGTTGACGTAACTACTTGGTTTTTTCAAAATTAATATTAGTCTTGTATACACTTTTTGAGTTTTGGACTCAATACTTTCTATCACTATTTTCAGTGTATCTCTTATAATCTGTAGATGTGTAACTTTTCCCAACCATACAGTCTTTGTCCTTTAACTAAATAATTCAGTTCACTAAATTAGATAACATCACTTTAATATGGATTCAATAATCTCATTTTATTTTGTATGTTTTTTGCTTACTGTTTCTTGTTAATTTGTTTAGTTTCACTTTTCTTGTTTTTAGATTGATTTCTCCTCGATCCATTTTTCCAGATATTTTTCATTTTTTATTGTTAACATTTTCCCAAGTAGTCTTTAATTTTAATTTTTATTACTTTACAGTTGCCCTGAAAATTTAAACACCTATATTTATTTATTTTTTAAAATTTTATTTTAATGGTGCATTTTAGATGTACATAGTGATAATATTCATCATAGGGGATTTGTACCTGTACATGACATATCTTGTTGCTTCTTTTTTTCCCATTCCCCTCCCTTCATCCCCTCCTCCCTCCCTATTTACAAAACCTTTGTTTCCATTTTTCCTTCCATTTCTTGTTTTTCTTGTCCCTCTGTTCCTTTCCCCCTCCCTTGTTCCCTTTCCCATTTGGACATTTTCTTCCCTTTCCCAATATAATACATTTTAGACTTTATTTACACTTTCAGTTTCTCACAACAAAGAACAATGCGGTATTTAAACATGTGTGTCTGATTTATTTCACTTAAGAGTATGGTCTCAAGATGCATCTATTTACCTAGAAATATCACGAGCTTATCATTCTTTATGGCAGAATAGTACTCCATTGTAGAAAAGAACCACATTTTCTTTATCCATTCTGCTGTTGATGGACATTTAGGCTGTTGCATCTCTTGAATGACCAGTGATGTTGAACATTTTTTCATATGTCTATCTGCTGTTTCTACTTCTTCATCTGAGAAGTGTCTATTCATTTCAGTTGCCCACTTTTGGATTGGGTCTTTAAATTTGGGGGAATCTGATTTTTTTTGAGTTCTTTATATATTCGAGATGTTAGTCCTTTGTTAGAGGAATAGCTGGAAAAATTTTTTTCCCACTCTGTGGGTTATCTCTTCACTCTGTTGGTTGTTTCTTTTGCTGTGCAAAAGCTTTTTAATAAGATCAGGTCCCAGTTGTTGATTCTTTGTGATATTTCCTGGACATTTGGGGATTTGTTTATAAAGTCCTTGCCTGCACCTATGTCTTCAAGAGTTCTACCTATTCTATCTTCCAATAGATTTAGTGTTTCTGTTTTAATATTTAGATCTTTGATCCACTTTGATTTTAGCTTAGTTCATGGGGAGAGATATGGGTCTAGTTTTAACCTTAGGCATGTGGAGAGCCAGTTTTTCCAGCATCATTTATTAAAGAGGCTATCTTTCTTCCAGTGAGGTTGTTTGGCCTCTTTGTCAAAGATAAGGTGACTGAGAGTGTTTGGACGTTTTTCTTCATTTTCTAATCTGTTCTATTGGTCCTGGGGTCCGTTTTTGTGCCAGTACCATGCTGTTTTTATTACAGTAGCTTTGTAGTATAGCTTTAGGTCAGGAATTGTGATGGCCCCTGCTTTGCTTTTGTTGCCCAGAATTGCTTTTGCTATTCTAGGTTTCTTTTGGTTCCAAATGTATTTTAGGATTGTCTTCTCTAATTCTGTGAGGTATACTATTGGTAATTTAATTGGGATTATATTAAATCTGTATAGCAGTTTTGGGAGTATGGCCATTTTCACTATATTTCTTCTTCCTACCCAGAAGCAAGGGATATCTTTCCATTTTCTGATATCTTCTTCAATCTCCTTTCCAAAGTACCGTAGTTTTCGTTGTATAGGTCTTTTACTTTCTTCATTAGATTGATTCCTAGGTACTTCATTTTTTGTGGATGCTATTGTGAAAGGTGTTGTTTCTCTAATTTCTCTCTCGGTGAGTCTGTTGTTTGTAAACACCTACATTTAATAGTATTCTTTTCTAAACTTTTTTTTCATAACTCCATCTTTTGCCATGGTCTGAAAATAATCTTTAAAAGCTTTAAATTGATTTTTTCCTGTCTATGTTATGCAGCTATTGTTTTTGAGTAAATGATGATTATCTTTATAAAAACCCAAATTAGAAGATATAATTATCTCATACAACCTTTAATTCTTTATATCATTGTACATTATTTTTAATTCTCATATTCCATAGTTTTCCTTGTCTATAAGGCTTTAATTCTTCCCCCAAATAATTATTTGGGGTCTATTTGTGTGCGATTTGACTTTTTATCTGAATGTACCTTTTGTCGTAATCATTATTGAAGGATAATATGACAAAATGAAAAATTCTAAGTTGAACACATTTATTTCATTGTTTTGGGGGTTCTCCTGTTGATGTGGAAAAGTTAGGTTTATATTTTATCATTTTTCAAATAGACATTTTTAATTCCTTTAGATTTGTGTTTGAGGACGTTTAGTTTCATGCCAGTTAGTCTAGATATGGCTTTATTTTTACTAACCATGTCTGGAAGTTATTTTAAATCTAAGGATTTGTATCTTTCACTAATTCTGAAACAAAAGTTTCATTTGTTATTTTAAATAGACTCTTTTCTTAATGTCTGCCATTTTCCCTGCATTTCCATTTAAATTTATGTATGTATGTATAAATGTATGTATGTATCTATTTATCATCTTCTGTCCATCTGTCTTTATACAATAACTGTCATTTATGTATCCTAACCTCTCTTCCACATATTTTATGTTTTTGTCTTTTTCAGTGTGCATTCTGGATAATTTTATTAATTTTAAATTTTAGTTTATTCTTCAGATGTTTCTAAATTGCTGCTTACTCAATCCACTGTCTCATTTTAACTGTTATGATTTTCAAATATGGAAGTTCCACTGGGTTTTTAAAAAAATAAATATGTCTTGTTAGATTTATTCCTTAAATATTTTATTTTTTAATTTATTCAGAAAAAAATTTGTATTGTGTGTCTAAGATACACAGTATTCATGGTATGTGATAGTCTGCCAGTTTCTTTTGTTTACTTAACATAATGTATGTTTTTAAAAGAAAGGGGAGTTTGATTTGAAAAAAGCTAATGTTGTGCTATAGTTTGAATGTGGGTAGCATCCCATGTGTTAAAAGGTTGGTCTGTGTGGCAACACCACTGGTGTGTAGTAGAACCTTTAGAAGGGGACTTGTACAGGGGCTTTGGTCACTGAGGGTGTGCCCTTAGAAGGAATTATCTCACACTCTTCCTCTTAGATTTTGCTTCTTGATGAGGTAAGTAGTTTATCCTGCCATGGTGTACTGTCTTGTCTGAGGCCCAAAGAAAATGGGGAGCGTTGGTTCATGAGTCCAAATAAATCCGTCTCTTTACAAATTAATTTCAGAGAAGGACAAATCAGAAGTCCAAACCAACCCTACAGATGCATTTGTAACCATTTTATTTTCATGCACATCAGCATATATATTTTAGGCCTTGCTCTTTCTTTTCTGCATTCTCTGTTTTGAGCCCATGTAAAACCTTAAAATGCCTTCTGATTGAATGAGAAAAGTTGTATCATGAGAGTCCCTCTTCCTGAATAGTTTATGATAGTGCTTAAAACACCCCTCTGTTGGAAGTGTAATGGACAAATAGAGTACAATTCTCAATATTCCCGTTTCCTGATGGGAATATTGAGGATGTTTGTAAAAATAGACATGACATTTTTAGAAGTTAAATTTTATCTTCTATTTTGTAAAATTTCATCTGAAACGGTGTCCCAAAAGAGTGACTCGTTATGGAACTGACATAAGGTATACACTGCTGTGTTTACTTTTGTAAATACTAATCTCAGATGTGCTGATTTGTAGGTTAATGGGAACAAGACTAGACTGTATAATAGTAATGCTCGTTTTGCCTTTTCTGCTCAGATTGTTTCTGAAAAATGATCTTCGTGCTTTTATAAATTATTTTTCTTTCTTAATTTTATTGTTTTGATTTATAAATTATTTTCAATTAAATTAGATTCATGCCTAGAAGTGCATACATCCTTTCTACTCATTAGCTTTTGTGTTCACAACAAATGCCACCGAGTCAAAATACTTTATCAATATGTAGTCACCTGCAGAAGGAGGACAGGAAGTCAGTTATTTATCTCAATGCTGTCACAGCTTTTAAGCTTATTAGTCACTATTATGTTTATCTTAAAATTTATTTTTGAAAGTTTAGTTTTAATTGTTTCTCTTCAGGGAATCACTAATGTGTATCAGTTTTTCATATCCTGCCTAAATTTTAAGTGAAACTAAGATGTAGTTAAAGGATGCTTCTTACAATGCCAATGTTTATTTTCCCCCAAATTCCATAAAACTTCGAGTGATTAGCTGTGAACCTTGGATTTGATAACTGTATTCCAAATGCTTCTTTGATCACTTTTGCAATATAAAATATTTAATTAGACTGAATTCACATACTGAATGCTTGAAATTGAGAGGGACCCTCAATCCAGAGACAGCATGATGAAATTCACTCCACTTCTCCTCTCTCCTGGGTGTCTGTTTCTCCAATTGCTTTTTATGTTGTGAGTTTTCAGTATTTCACTCGAAATGCCATAACCACTAGAGTGGTATCACTTACCCTTTGAGAAAGAAATTGACTAAACGTCTTAAATGCTAAAGAACTTCTGTATACAGCATATGAGAGATATAATTAAAAATAAAGCAAATATAGTACCCAATCTCAAGGAATTTGCATTTGAGTTGGAGACACATATTATCCCAGCAATTCATGAACCCTGAAAGTTGCATCATATGAAAGTACATATAGCCACATAACCACGTAGCATGGTCCACATTCTATAGGGAAAACAGGCAAGAATAAGGAATTAAATCGGCAGAGGGTAAGCAGGAAAAAGTGTCATCTGGAAAGCGGGAACCACATCAGGTGGGAATGAGTGCAGTTAAATTCAAAGAACTAGAGAGACAAAAGTCAAGGAACTGAGAGGGAGCAGCATTAGGAAAGGAGCCGAGTGAGTGTCTCCAGACACAGTCTGTGTGAAGCCCCTAGTTATCCCTGCTGCTGGCCCACCTCTCTGCTCCTAATGCTGGGACCAGGAGCTGCCAGTGAAATGCAGATTTCCCTGGGGGAGGCTGAGCACTGGATGCTTGCAACGGTGACTAAATCCAGAGCTACATGCCAGAAAGTGGCTCTCTTTGCAATATATCTGACAAAATTTTTGAAATAGGCAGAAGTGAACGGCATCATTTTGTGAGTTCGAAATAAAAATCATAATTTCATCATTATTTTAATTAGACATAAACTCAGAAACATAAACACATCCTAAATCTCAATCTTTTTATGAGACTTGGCCACGTATTTTATCAATTTCCATTTGCTTTCAATTATTTTTAAATAAGCCGTCATAGAATCTGTTGATTTATAAAATATTCTCTAGGAAGGATTATAATATATTGTATTATTTTGAACCCATTCTTCCTCCTCCTTTTTCCCCTCCTCTTCCTGTTCCTTTTCCTTCTCTTCTTCTAGCCTGCTCACTTCCTTAGAATGTTCCATAAAATGACTTGTTCACTCATTAGGGATACTACTGAGCATAATTATGGAATTACGTCTAAAGAGAGTTGTATTTATTTGTATATGATTTGGAAATCTTATAGTGGAGGCTTAAATTGATGCTCACAAGGAGAAATCACATCTATGTATTTATGAATCATTTTAGTTTTGTAAATATAAAGATGGGATATATCAACTAACCTTTAGCAAATTCTGAAACTGGGGAATTATCACCTACTTAGGTGTTTGCAATGTTAGGTGCTAATCATTATATTTAATAGTGAAATATGTTGTCACTATTGAAGGCAACATGACCATCCATAAGGATTATTACACTATGAGAATTCAGTTTTCCATTAACAGTGCAAGAGACCAGGGTTTGGGACTCTAAACTTTGAAAAAGCATAAAAAAGTAGACTTGCAGATACTGAGGAAAAATGATTAAGAAGTAGACTTGCAAGTATGGAGGAAGAATATTCACGCAAGCCACCAAGGGAGAATGATTTCTAAGACCTGCTGTCAGAAAATTCCTGTGAATGGTCCTGGTGAAGGACAGGCATATCGTATTTTGAAACTATGTAAAAGTTGACAGGTGAACTTTTTGGAATAAATACAATGCCGGTTCTCTGGAATTAAGAATTTAACACCAGTACATTCTGAAATACTGTCTTAGTGCTTTGCCTGTAGCTGAGACACAATACCCAACACATGCAACTTAGAGGAGAGATTTATTTTGGCTCATGTTTCAGTCCACAGTCAGCTGGCTTCAAGGCAGGACAGCATGGCAGAGGCACATGGCTGAGGAGAATTTTTTTTTTTTTTTTTTTTTTTTGGTGCCGGGGATCGAACCCAGGGCCTTGTGCTTAGAAGGCAAGCACTCTAACCACTGAGCTAAATCCCCAGCCCATTGGCTGAGGAGAATTGCTCACAGCATGGCAGACAGGAAGTAGAAAGTCAAGAGAGGAGCCAGGAAGGGAGCTATAAACTTCCGGGTCACACCCTCTGTGACTCACCTCTTCTGACCAAGCCCCTCCTCCAACAGTGATCAGTTATAATGTTCCTATAATCTAATTACTTTCCAAGTCCAGCTTATGAATGAATGAGACTTTAGGAGGACATCTAGATATAAATCATAATGATACTTTTAATTAGATATTTTTAAAAGATGAGCAAGCAATTTAGAGACACTCACTGGAAAGTTGTACTAACTTATTTTGTGCTCATTTTCTCTTCTTTTCCTGGCCTAGAACTTATCTAGATTCACCCTTTACTATCTTGACCTTTCCAGCTACTGCCTGGATCTAGCAAAGATTATAACTTTTGCTTTATTAAAACACAAATCAAATTTTTATTAAAATGTGCAAACAACAATCTAAGAGGTATTTTTTTCTCAAGATCACAGTCAAATTACAATTATATTCAATTATAAAAGTTCAACTGTTTCCTCATGGAGCCATGCTGCTTTTAATAGCTATTAATTTGTTGAAGGTCATGCTTAATTCTAATAAATTTTCCTCCTGCCTTTGGCTCCTGGGGGCCAGCCAAATGCAACATCACTGCTTCATGAAAGTCTGACTTTATTTCTTCTGCGGGGATCTTTTTGATATATCAAAAAGATTCTGATACATCTTTGTGATGTATCAAGATTCTCAGTAACTAAAGCAACTTTATGGGTTTCCTATTTCTCTACTGTCCTCTATTTGTTTGTTATTTCCTTTTTCTGTTAATGAATATAGGCTTAAGAAAGAAAGGGAGAAGGAAGGAAATTAATTCAGGAAAAATTTCTAGGAGAGAAAATATCTGAATAGCATACGCAAATACTATTGATTAATTTATTTTAAAGGGGTTTTGCAGTTTAAGGGAAGAAGAACTGACAGTATGTATCATCCTGTATAACTAACCTGCATTCAATATATCCTCAACTTCCGGGAGTGTATGACTCTCCTACTTTATGACTTGACAAGCTCAGTAATGTTGAGTAGAAAGAAGATATCAATTAAGCGGTTCAAAGGGAAATTGCATAATGTGAATAATAATTGCATATATTCATCCTGAAAGTTTTTTACTGTAACATATTATATAATGTTTAGAACCCTAGGATTTCTTTTGTTTAATCTCCTGATTAGCTTGAGGCCAAGGACCTATTATTGTTGCTATTGTTAACAACAGCAGCCATCATACACCTAAGCTAGAGTAAGTCCTGGAGGACTCGGTATTTTTACTTTTAGTAATTAATTCTGATGCCTTCTTTTGCAAAGGGGAGATTTGCCCCCTTTCTTTCCCCTGGGATACAAATTTAAAATTACTGGTTGAATTACCCCTGCTGTGGTTAAGAGGAGTGAGAGAAATGAGATTCAATAGGTAAACACCTGACATGATGAAGCTGACTTTCTTGTGAGTTATGCCGAAGGAACAGAAATAATTAACTCAGAATAAACACATTCAAAAAGCAGTGAGTTCTTCTGCAGAATTGCTACAGCAAAAATAACTGCTTTGCCTGTTACACTGAAAGGGTAGCCCAATTGCTTAAGGTATTTTAAAACATTTTTCACAAACTCGTATTTAATATATTAGAAAACTCTGCTTAAAGTAGAAAGTTACATATTGTTTGTTTGGTTTTAATATTTAAAAAGTACTGAGAAGAAATAAATGTGAACTTAGTGAGGTAGAGGACTTTGGATCCAATGGAGAGGTGTGACTTCAAACATCATATATCACAGAAAGGGCTATTTGTTCTTCTGCAAAGCATATTACTTTTTCTTTATTAGTTTTGTCATGTGTAAGAATGACAAATACTGGATTACATGACTCTATTCAACTATAACATTTTATAATTTGTGGATTCTTCCATATGCTCTATACATTTGTATAAACATTGTATATGTGTAACGTTCAATTGTGATAAAACACAAAGTTTGCTAACATAACTATTTTAAATGTACATGTCAGTAGTGTATAAATATATCCCCATTGCTGATTGACAGATCGCTAGGACTTTTTAAATCTACAATATATATACCTTTTAATCAATAATTCAATCTCCATTTTCTCTTCCCTCCTCCCCTTGGTAGCCATCATTTTACTGTTTCTATGAATTTTACCTCTTTAGATGCATAAATAGACATATCGTAATTGTCTTTGTGATGGTTTCATTGAACTTAGCATAATGTCCCAAATTTTATCCATGTTGCAGCAAATGACATGATTTTTATTCCTTTTAAAGGCTTCCTAATATTCCACTGCAAATATTTTATTTTCTTTTTGGTTTGCATGTACCTCTTGGCACCTATGAATAATGTTGCTATGAACATGAGTTTGCAAATATTTATTCAAGAACCTGCTTTTAATTCTTTGGGAACATGCCCAGAAATGGGATTGCTAAATCATAAGGCAACTTTTTAAACATTTTTTGAAACCATTATACTATTTTCCATAGTAGTTGCATCATTGTACCTATTTTATGTTTTAAATTGCATTTAATTTCTTGCAAGCATCAGTAATGTGGCATTATTGCAAACCCATTCAAAATTCAATAAATACTTGGGTAATTTTACCCAGAAATCTCTCATTTCCTAGAACCTCCCATGAGGCTTGTGTCTTGGAAAGTTAACTGGAGTAGTCATGAGAACTAATAACATTGCTTATCTAAGATTTACAATGACTGATACTGAGCAGAGATTGTTTATATGTTTTATTTTTCAAGTTTATTGATTAATGTTAAATTACTATGATTTTGACAGTGAAGGAATTTTGAGAATTGTATGGTGGAAGTAAGAAGCGCAAAGGAAAGTGAATGTGGCCTTTTGTCTTTCAAACTAACATTTTAGAATACTGAAGATCCCCATGACTTCAGATGATAAAGCGAAAGTCTGCTACATTGTGGGCCAAACATTTCAGAGCTGCTGGATTCTCCTATTATTTGAAGGTTGTAGGGCTGTGTATAGAAAAAGCTTAGGAAGTGTCCTTCCTTATTTGGAGTTTCTATTGCAGTTCCACAGTTCTCCCCAGGGACATACCTGTATGTTACAATCCTTTGGGAACCTTCAGCTAAATTAATCTGCTGAATAGAATCTGGAAGAGAATGTGTGTTATTAAAGACCGTGTGCCAGGAAGACTATGATTTGAAACGGATATTGCCCCCATTATTTTTCCTTGCTTCAAAGACTACATGAGAAGTAAGTGAGTCCCATATTTATCACTCCAAATTATCTGGAGGGATACAGAGTATAAAAAGTACATCCAAAGATGAATTTATAAAGTATTTGACTTTTTCGATTTTTATTTAATTTTTTCAATTCCTGAAATTAACTTTAACTGAATTACTTTTTATTAGGCCATGTGGACAAAAACAAATATTTCTGTAGGTTTTTATGTATTTAGGTATTTAATTATTTAACAGTCATTCGTTGCTGTATATAAGGCATTCGTTTAAAAAGTAAGCAGACAGCAAAGGCAAATAGAGAAACTAAAAAAGACAAAAATACTCAGAAATTAAAAGAATTTCAATTGTTACATTAAAAAGATGCTCATATTTCTACAATTCTTTGTATGAAGACAGGTTAATTTAGGGTTCTTTGGTAGGTAATCTGAAACTGATGATAAATTTTTGAAAAAATTTAATTGAGCATGTGATTTAAAAGATCATTTTTGAGAACTCTCATTGATTTGTTTACATTGGGGCCAGTTTGAGGGTGATCATTACTGCTTGGCGGAGCACTATAGTTACAGATAAGCAATGATGAGTGAATGAGTGCAGAAATGAGAGTACATGTAAAAAAAGAAAATTAAATGACCAAAATGGACATAAAAGTTGATAATTATGAGAGAGGAGCACAATAGAAAGGACAAATCATATATTCATACAAATTGTGTTAAATACTGAGGAAGAGATACCCAATACCCTGTTTTCACAATTCCATGATTTCTTGTCTGTATTACTACATTTACATTCAACAAGACTGACTCTCTCATGTGTACTTCGTCAGCATATTAAATAATATCTGGTATAAATATTGATCAGTAATGTAAATAATGTTCTCAAGAGGAACAAAAATTCCCCTTTGATTACCAAAGGGAAAACAATTCTTTCTATTTCTTCTTCTATTAAATTTCTATGAGCTATTTGACATCACAGTCGAGTGTTCGGTATAGACAGAAATCCTCAGGAATTTGCAATCAGATCTGTACTTTATATTCCAGAAAAAAAATCCTATTTATGTAGACACAGGGTTGGGCAATTGGTGTGATAAAGGCATTGTGGCTGTAATAAGAATAATTTACCTGAGGTACCAAGTACAAGCAATGGGGTCCTTTATTCAGTCTTTCAGAGTGTACAGATTCTCTTCAACCATTCTCTTGATTTTCAAAATCTATTTGATAAGTACTGTATGTGAGAATAATTGTTTTTAAACCTCTACAACCATAAAACATAGTGAATAACTGCAAACACTAGCCAGAAAATATATTTTAAAGGTCATAGAAGTGGTAAAAGTATTCTTTTTACCCTTCCCTACTTTGTTTTCCCATTTTTCCCCTTAGATTAACATCATTTTTGCTCAAGGGTTTATAGATTTCCTGCATGCCTACCCGTCAATAATGTTCTGTATTTTTGTGTTTTTATAAGTGTTTCTGTACAACTAAGTGTAACTTGCTCTTTTAACAAATGACTGTATTTCCAATATTTGTATGTTGATAGTTTATATATAAGGTTTATTATTACATTATACTATGAAATTATTGCATTGTCTTCAATTTTTTTGCTATAAAATGCTACAGAGAATATCTGGTACTTGTATTTCTGTCGGTGTATGTTACAGTTTCTTTGTGGTATATTCACAGCAATGTAACTGCTTTATTTAACAGTATGTCCCCTTCTTTTCTTGTGATACATAGTTTAAGCTGATTACAATAATTTACATTCTCAACTGTCCTATATGAAATTTCTTCTTATTCCCTCCAAATCCTTTCTGTACAGTAAGTCTTCGAATTACGAACTTTCGAGTTGTGAACTTTCACAGATACAAACAGCCCTTGCCTTGCATTAGGAACATTCATAGATGTGAACAAATTGCAAGCAGCTCAGTGTCTGCTGGACAGCGTCATGGTTGTGCTGCTGTGTGCTTACTGTGTAGTGTGATAGTGTACAGTAGTACGGCGCTCAATCAGAGCATATTCGTGTATATTCGCGTCAAAGGTGTATGACTTACTTTATTGGACTTATAAAGAAATCGAACATAGGAAAGTTCTCCGGAAAGGGAACTTGTTCGTAAGTTGGGAACTGATTTACTTTTAAATATTCTTCAATTTACCAATCATAGAAAGAATGCTTTTTATTTTATATTCCTATAATTACTAATAAGGTGGCGTAGCATAAATATTTTACTGTTCCCTTGGATTTCAGAGTTTTTCTTTTTTCTTCTTTTGGACACACCTTTTCACAACCTTTGTCCTTATTTCATTGTGTCCTTTCAGTTTTCTTATAGAGTTATCATTGTTACATATTCTCTATGCTAAATATCTGCATTGCTGTGTTGATTATTCATAATTATTCATAATTGTGATGGTTGATTGATTGTGTCAATTTGAGTCAGAGAAACTTAACTAAATTGGCTCAGCAATTCTACACTCTAAGGTGTGGAAGACCCACCCTAGTGTGGCGTGTCACCTGTGTGATATAAAGGGGAAATGGAGAAGGAGGGATCTGCTTCTATTTCTTTGGAGGAGCTCCAGTCTTCGCCTTCAACTTGGAGGTAATCTGGCTTCCAGCACAGACTCTCAGCCTTCCAGTGTAGACTCTTCAGGCTTCCATCACAGATCCTCCGCCCTCCTCATACACACTCGCACAAGACACTGCAGTGAGCTCCAGGCCTTCGACTGGATCCTTCGGATCTCCAGTGCTCAGACAGACCCTCTGCACTCTTCCACATCCGACTCTTGTGGGTGCTCTTGTGGAGCAATCTTGTAAATTCTTACATATTTGTAGATCTTGTATTACGCCTGTTTCTGTAGTAAATACTGACTGATACAGTAATTGTTTAACTTGTATTAGAAATACATTTCGTATTGTAGCATAATTGTTGGAGAAGCCAGGTAGCCTCAGCTGTTTTGCTTGTTAAGTTTGGACAAGTGTGGGCTTCTATTACTCCTGGTATTCACCAAGCCAGTTGGGATTTTGTGTGAGGTGGTTGTTGAAAAAAGCAAAGGCAGATTTTGTCATATGATCTCCTAATAGCCATCATTTTAGGATTTTTTGATATTCATGGTCTTTTGTGGTTCTATGTGAACTTTAGAATTTTTTTAATACTTATAACAATACCACTGGAATTTTGACAGGGACTTCAGTGAATCTGTAGACTACCGTAGATAGTTGTGGACATTGTAGTAATAGTAAGTGTTCCAATCCATGAACACAGGTGTCTTTCCATATATTTGTAACTTTTTTATTTCATTAGTCATAAAACTAATGTTATTTGGGATGTTAAATGTTGTTAATTCTGTCTTCTTGATGGTTCCTGAACTCGTAGCTTTTATATTTCTTATATAAAGTTTACTTTCTCTTTAAAAAAAAAAATAACTATATTATGGATAAGCGAAGGCCCACACAGCTATAAATACTGTATTCCTTAGGTGATTGAAAAGAAAATACCCCCAAAGAAAAAAAACTAGCCTTTAGTATTATGAGTTTGAGAATGTTAGTCGCAGAAACCTTGGAAATATTACATTGCTATAGCTGATTCCTATGGGGTACATATTCCTCAGCTCCAGGAAATACATTGTTAGTAATGAGTCAGGGATCATGTCTATTTTGCTTATCGTTATGTCCCCAGGAACTATGGAATGAAGCATAATAGGTCCATAATAATTTCTGACGATGACACATTTGTGTAGATTAAAATGATGCTTCTGTCTTTGCTACAATTTGAAAAAAAAATCTCTATTTCAATTTTATAAAAAGAATCACCTGGTCTGGTCTTAAGTGTAAATCTTTAATCCGTCTCGAATTGAATTTTGCACATTGTGTATAAGTGACCAGTTTATTGTTCTGCCTGTGGATATCCAGTTTTCCTAACAGTAGTTGTTGAAGACCGTCTTTTCCTTGCTGTGCAGTCTCAGCATCCTTGTCAAAACGCAGCTGACTGTATCTGTGTGGGTTTAATCTGTTACGTCTGTTCTGTCACATTCGTCTAGATGGCTGTTTTTATCCAAGTACCATACAGTTTCTATTGCTTTAGCTAGCTCGTTATGTATTTTGAAGTCAGGAAACCCAGTGCTTCTTTCTTTCCTCTTCTTTCTCAAGATGGTTTTGGATATTCATGGTCTTTTGTGGTTCTCTGTGAACTTTAGAATTTGTTTTTTATACTTATAACAATACCACTGGGATTTTGACAGGGACCTCAATGAATCTGTGGACTACTGTAGATAGTTGTGGACACTGTAGTAATAGTAAGTGTTCCAATCCATGAACATGGGCGTCTTTCCATATATTTGTAACTTGTTTAT
Organism: Hystrix cristata; assembly: GCA_004026905.1. Classification (NCBI taxonomy): domain Eukaryota; kingdom Metazoa; phylum Chordata; class Mammalia; order Rodentia; family Hystricidae; genus Hystrix; species Hystrix cristata. The sequence goes on from PVJO010002341.1 coordinate 16,893, forward strand.
TTCATTAGTGACTTGCAGTTTCTAGTGTGGAGATTCGTCAGCTTCTTAACTTCCCTAAGTATTTTTTCCTTTTCATGGTACTATAAATGGAAAAGGTTTTAAAGTTTTTCTTTTCATGCAGTTTGTCATTAGTGAACACAAATAAAGCAGATTTTTGTATGTTGATTTGTATGTTGCAACTTTATTGCATTTATTGGTTCTATTTTATGGAATCTTTTTGTTCAATAGAGTCTTTAGGGTTATCTATGTGTAAGAACATGTCATCTGTAAACAGAGTAAATTTTACTTCTTTCTTGTATTTCTTTTTTGAAACCTAATTGCTCCCGATAGGGCTTCTAGTAGTATGTTGGAGAGAAGCCGCAATCGGCCATCTTTGTCTTGCTCCTCATTTTAGATAAAAACCTTACAGTTGTTCACACTGAGTATACTAGTTGTGGGCTTTCATTTATAGTCTTTATTTTTAAAGTGAATTATTTGTATACCTAGTTCATTGAGAGTTTTGTTGAACTTTATCAAATCCTTTTTCTGCATGTATTGAGATGATCATTTGGTCTTTAGCCTTTGTTTTGTTAATGTGTTTTATCACATTGTGAAACTCCTAGAAGGAAAGAAAGGGAAAAATACTTTATGTTATTGGCCTTGACCATTGTGTCTCAGATACGACACCAAAGTCATGAGTAGCAAAAGCCAAATCAGACCAGCGGAATTCTGTCAGAATAAACATTCTGCATGGCAAGAAAACAATTGAAAGAGTGAAAAGGACACATTAGCGACTGTGTAAGTTACTTGCCAAGATATATATAAAGTGAAATTGAGATCTGAAGCATGCAAGGACCTCAGTAACAAAAGAGAAACAATATAAAAATGGACAAAGGGCTTGTGATGCCCCCTGCCTTGCTCTTGTTGCCCAGAATGGCAAAGAGTTTGATTTCTCCGAAGAAGATGTATAGATGGCCAAGAGTTATATGAAACGATGCTTAGTATCACTAACCATTAGGGAAATACTAATGAAATTGACAATGATATGTCACCTTACACCTGTGAGGACAGCTGTTATCAAAAATCACGATGAGAAGATAGTGAGAGCTAGTGAAGATGTGGAACACTGTAGCTTGATGCGGTTTGTCCTACAAACGTTCGTGTGTTAGAGGCCTGACTCTTGTGTGGTGTGGGAAATGGTGAAACCTATACAGGGTGGGGCCTTGTGGGAGGTTGTGGTGGACTTGTTGTGGTCAGTTTGAGCAGGAGCGCCCAGACAGACTGAGCTGGTGTAGTTCTGTTCATAGAGGATCCATTTGAGAGTTATTGCCAACACAACATAAGGGAGAACACGAGCGGAAGACAGTGGCCGGCTCTTTCCCAGGAGAAGCTTGTTGTAGCTGGTTGTCCGGAAGGGAAACTCGGCTGTTCTTGTCACAGAAGGAGCTCAGGGCCTTGCCGTCTTCGGGGATGGCTGCTGTTTGCTTTGGGGAAGTGCTGGTTTTCATCTCTTCTGTGCATCCTGGTTCCAGTATAGATCTCTTCAGCCTTTCAGTGCAGATGTGGATGTACATGGGACAATGCTGTGGGCTGCTGGCCCTTGATTGGATCTTTAGGGTCTCCAGTGTATAGGTGGGTGTTCTGCACTCTTCCACATTTGGCTAGTGTGTGTGAATGTTGTAATTTGGACTTGTCCTCTATTAAATCTGCTCTCTTGAAAACCATTGACTCTAGAAAAGTAACTGATACAGAGATTCTCACCTCACAGAGTGGGAAGCCCTTGGCAGGGACCAAAGTGTTTAGTACAAGAGCAAGCTATTATAAGGTCAGCCCTTCCCCTCAATCTTAATTGCTTGCTCATGGGATCATATACTCCTACATACACTCCTGCCAGGATATATCCCAGCCTGAAATGCTACAGCCAAGAGGGACCTCCTGGAGGTCAATCAAGGATGTCACTCTATAGAGTCTTGGATTTTTGGCCTGTCAGAACAGTAAACTTCTTTCATTTACAAAGCAGCCTGCTTCAGATATGGTAGTGAAAAACTGACTAACATGCAAGAATTGAGACCTTTACGCACGTTTACTGAGAATGCAAAATAGTACAGCCACAGTGGAACATAGTGTGCTGTCTCCTTCCAACTAATAACGGGTGCCACAATCTCACATCTAGCTATCTACACAAAAGTATTAAAATCGGAATCTCATAGAAGTATCTGTGCCCTTGTGTTCATTGTAGCATTGTTCACAGTAACCAAGATATGGAAACAATCCAAATATCCTTCAACAGATTCTTCAGATTATTAGATAAAGGAAACACAGTATACATATTGTGGAATCCTATTCAGTCTTTAAAAAAGAAATCCTATCGTTTGCCATCATATGTATGGAACTGGAGAAAATTTAGCAAAATAAGCCATATACAGAAGAAAAAATGCTGTATGATTTCACTTATATTAGCCATCTAACATAGTAAAAAATATAGAATCAGAGAATGAAATAATCTAATACCATGGGTTGTGGGAAGGAGAAAATGAAGAGTTACTCAATTAGTTTAAGATTTCACTTATGCAAAACAAATAATTTCTAGAGATATGTGTATAACATGGCTCATAGAGCTAAAAATACTACATAGATTGTTCGCTTAAAAATTTAAAAGGGTTAGATAGGTGTGGTGGCACATGCCCATAATCTCACCACTGTGGGAAACAGAGGCAGGAGGATCACAAGTTCAAACCTGACCTGGGCAATTTAGCAAATTAATGAGACCCTTTCTCAAAATTTCAAGAATGAAGGTGGGGAAGGCAATTAATGTAGCTCAATGTAAAGGTTCTGAGTTCAATTCCCAGTTACACACCCCACACATACACAGTTTAAGAGGGTAGACCTCACATGAAGTATTCTTACTGCAAAACATGGTGGGGTGGGACGATGGGGTGGGGAGCACAAGAAACTTCTGTAGGTTGTGGGTGTCTGTTAATCATGATTATGGTGATGACTTTCAAGGTGTATGGGTATCTTCCAGCTCATTGAATGATATACATTAAATATGGATACTTTTTTTGAATCGTTAATACCTTTAGAAAGCTAATCGTAATGGTAAAATAATTATATTTTATTAACTAATGCTTTAGGGCATTAATGTACCTGTGACATTCTATCATTTAGTAAATTAATCACCTTAGTTCCATTTTGAAAATTGTGACATCATTTCATTCTGTCACTCCACCCTTCTGCTCTTCCCTGTGTCTCGAACACAACCAACAGCTCTTCAGGGATTTACTCTTTCATTTCTTTCTCAACATTCTTGAATGGATGTCATCCAGGCCAGAAGATTTACATTTTCATAGAGCAACTAAGTGCTCTCTAAAAATATCTGTTGTTAAAATCTTCCCTCCTTTCATGGGTTCACCCCACTTTCACCAGCCTTGCTTCTGTCTTTTATTGTCCGAGTAGACATCCGCCTTGCCAGACAAAACTGAAAACATAACTCCTTGCTGCCCTGTTATCAATAAAACATTATTTTAAACTAACGCGGTATACTTCATGCATTTTTGCCTTACAGTAATAGCATTTTAAAGAGTCATTTTATGGTCATTTAACACTTTTTCACAAAAATCATTTCATACTAGTCTTCCTTTAAAATGTTTTGTTAACTTCATGTCAGCTTGTTAAAATTATCTTGAATTGTAAGTGTTCTATTCTATCCTTTGTATGTTCAATAGCTGAACTCTTATATAGTCCTAATTTTTCCTTCCCAAAATCACTGTGCCTGTATCTTTAGAATTGTATTTCTGAACGCAATCTCTTATTATTCTTTTGTTATTAATGGATTCTCTACCATCCTATAAATGTAAAAGTTTCAACAAGTCTTTATTTTATTTATCTCATAAAATTAAAAGATATTTCCTCGTGAAAGATACATATTCAAATAAGCCTAAATAGGAAACCCTGACAGTAATAAATTCTAAGATTTCAAATGGAATTTCTTCCAGATCTGTCATTTCAATTTCCTTGCCAGTCTGTTATTTCTTACTGGTTGGAATGAAGTACAGACTAAGAATCCCTCTCATCATTTTCTCCAGCTACTTAGAAATTGAACAGGCTCTGAGGCCAGCCAGGTGTTTACCAGTCCCAGTTTTTAATAGATTGGATTTCATAGAAAAATCTGGAAAGATGAATTTTTGCATCATTTATAATATTATACCGTCATTTGCTTAAACTCTCTGAGCTTTTGTTTCCTTATCTATAATGTCAAAGCAGTGATATATTATTTTGCTTGCTCATTTTACATATTTTTCAAATATTAAATGCACCAAAGAATTTTAAAATAATTTTCAAAATCTTAGAAAGTACACATATGTTACAGATTTCATTTTCTGTAAACATTTTGAAAATGATTTTGTTTATTTTGGCCACAAATCACACTGGGTCAGCTTTCTCTTAGTTTCTTGTACTGAGTGGTATACACTTCAATAAGAGACTTACCAAACAATTTGTTTTAACATCTATCATTTAACTAGTCATACATAATTAAACTAATAGTAAATATTTATAGGTCATTGAGGATTTGAGAGTTACTCTATGTGGCACGAATAATAAAGGTTCTCAAAGGTGCTTATTTCCTAATGTCCAGAATTTGTGAATGTGTTAGTTTATGTGGCAAAAAAGAATTAAAGTAATAGTGAATTTAAAATTGCTTAACACTGATCTTCAAATGAGGAGAGTATTCTGAATTACCCAAACTGACTCAAGGTAATCGTAAGGATCTTGATAGTGGATGGGGAAGGAGACTGGGGAATCAGAGAGCAGGCAAAGGACTGTGAGAGGTGGATTCACAGTTGCTGGCTGGAGGCAGCAAGGGCGTCAGTGAGCCAGGGAGTGTGGGTGAGACCCAGAGTCCAGGACCCGGAGTTTCTCCTAGAACCTGCAGAAGGAGTGCCGCCCTGGAAACACCTTGATATCGGCCCACTGAGGCTCATCTCATGCTTCTCATGTCCCCAACTGTGTGACAAAATTTGTGTTGCTTTCAACTATGGCATTTGCCACATTTTTCTTTAGGAGTCAAGAAAAGCAACACAAACAATATCAGTTTGTGTTGTTACCACCACTAAAACATGAAGATGATTTTGAATAAAGTCACCGTCAACAACCACGCGAAACGGGCATCCAAAGTTGTGGGCTTGGAAACGCATGTATAGCTCACTCTCATAAGTACATTTTCTTTGGCAAAGTGATGTAATGAGGAGGAAGCAAAACAATTGCTTTATGTCTTTTCTAAAACAGTTACTTCAAATGAATCCTTTCTGGCAAGTCTCTTTCTAATCAATACAAAGTACTTTGTACCTTATGTAAAATGCTAAATATGCAAAAGTTGAACACTAAAGGTAAGAAAGTTCAAGACTCCTTTTTGTTTTCATTAGGCGAATCTCTGAAGTGTATTTCTTTGAATATCACTTCTGTGAAACTGGAAATTATAAAGATAAATTAATAATTTCATCATTTAATCAATCTTTAGTAGTTATTGATATGTTCATAAGATAACCTTTCTACTTGTGGTGATATTTTTGAGGTTGCTCAATCTTTCCACAGCACTTAATGTACTTGATTCATTTTTGTTAGTTGATAAATGTTTTTTTCAGTATACTGTAAATTCAATTGGAGCAGAATTTGTTAGTGTTTATCTTCATTATTTGGTATCCAGAGCTCAAGATTTCTACTACAGTAAGCATTGATTAATATTTGTTCATGGATAGTTTTTTTTTTTTTTTTGCTATAGAATAAAGTCTTACTATTATTGAAATCTTTTCTGATTTGCTGAATGTTCTGGATAGAAAAGTTTCTATCTTACAAAAAACACCCAACTAAGCTTGTTTAATGCCAAGTTATAAAGAAGCCGAAGACTAATATCATTTGTCTGGATGGTGTCCGGAAAATAGGTGTCAGTCATCAGGAGGAAAAATGTCTGTATTTAAACCCCAAATTAAAGACTTCAAAATGAATCACTGAATGTCACAAGTTGTCATCTGGAGCACAAATATCTAATTCTACTGAGCTGACATTAGGAACTGGTTCTGCTTTTGCTATCTTCTGTTTAAAAAACAGAAAAGATGTTGCTATTTTAGGATGTACACTACTAAGCTAGCTCTACAATGAAAAGGTGAATTCATTTTAAAAAGTTTTGGAATGTTAGGTTTTTAAGATATTCACGAGATTATTATAATAAGTGGGAACTAGAAAATCATGAATCAGTGGCTTCATATTTACAACTGGACTTAAATCTGCTTCTTTTGATCCCTGTATTAATTAAACTCTTCAAAATGCCTATATTCTAATGACATTGCCATCTATATAGGAAATGAAAACATCAAAAATGCATGCCCACTTGGTGTGATTACATTTCTAATGATGGAGTTTTTGATTTTGTAGCACTATTAACACAAAAAGGCTTTTCTTTTTTTTTTTTTTCAAAAAGCCTTTTCTAAGTTCAAAGCAATTGATTTAGAAACAGTAGAAATCAGAAGAACAAACTAATCTAGATATTTAAAAATTTTAAAAATTATAAAAATTATAAACATTAAGTTCCTAAAATATGTTCTCATCTGATACATTATTTAAATATGTCACATCTTTCCAGGATCTAGGTACTGCTGAATAATGTCAAGGCAGCCTGGGGGCATAGTTCAGAGAAATAAAAATCCTAATTCTATTTAGTAATACAACCAGTTGATTGCATTTTATACAACTCATTATTTTGCGTAAGTAAGTGTACAATTTATTTTTACCAAAGTAATACCTATTTATGGTTCATAAATACACATAAAATACATGCATACATATAATAGAATAATACAGTAGAATGCATATTAAAATCAGTGTAAATACTGCACTTATGTTGGTGGCTGTCAAACTAGAAACAGAGAAAGTAAGTTAAAAAATGCAAAGTATGCGTGGAGGATATGAATGGTTTATGCATTTTATGTGCTTACTTTAAAATTAAATGAAATATATGTTTAATTTTGAAGAAAAAATTCTAGCAATACCAGTCTTGATGTTTCAGTCAAATCTTTAACTGAAATGTGAAATAATGTGATGTTTACGTTCACTAAAATATGATAATCACTAAGGATTTGTAATAATATAAATCTTAGATCTCATCTCAGTTCCAACTCCTGAAAAGCTTGTAGCTTGTATTGTTTACTCCAGGGACCTTCTGCCTATAACAAAGATAGTTCCTACCCTGCATCTTGCAGAAGGTTGGAGATTGTTGTAGAATGCCTCAAACAGTGTACGGCAAGTACACTGCAAAAGAAAAAGATATCTTATGCAAGAGAAAAAGACATCTTATTTTTTAGATATAACATTCAAACTTGAAGATTATCAATTCCATAGCCTAAATGGATTTTATGTATATTCTTCAATTATAATTAATAGACAAGAAATGTCTTTGTTAAATGAAAAGTACCTCACAGCAAGAATATTCTAAATGTGGCTTACTTTCAATGAACTGAAAGCTTAGTAGCAACAGATGAAATTTATCCAGATAAAACACGTCCATTGTGTACACTTGCTGTACAGGTGTAAAGTTGATATTTGGTTATCTACTTGGTAAATACAAACTAGATCACTGTTTTCTTTTTTGTGGGGGGCGGGGCTGGAGATCGAACTCTGGGCCTTGGGCTTCCCTGGCAAGCACTGTACCACAAATCTGCAACCCCCTAGATCAATGTTTTCATTGATGTATAGAGTTTTTAAGGAAATAAAATAAGGCTTTCTGTTCTGAGAGCTATAGCAAATATTTCAATAGCCAATAGTATTCCCACAAAAGTGGAATAAAATAACAACAACATATTGCATCCCAAGAGCAATAAACTTACTTGGGTACTTGTGGTCTGAACTCATTCTAATAAAAGCATTTTTCAAGAGAAATATTTTGCTTTTTAATTGTCATGTTTACAGAGACTTTATTCGAATATAAAATACATTTTTAAAATAGTAGCTTTGGCAGCTGATTCATAATTTCACATAGTTTTAATTCAACTCTTTTGTGCCGAATCATTCCTCTCATCTGTAGTTCTCTTGGAAATTTCAAGTAAACTTTCTATATCATATTGTATTCCATTTTTAGAAATCATTATTCCCTTTTAGTTTATGGCCCATTGCATTCCAGAAAGAAATAAAATAAAAGTAGTGGTTACAAGGAACACAAACCAAAAAGATTAACTTTTGTTTTTGTTTTCCTTTATAACTTGGTTATTCTCTAATGCACCAAATTTAAATGAACAAGGTTCATATGGGGAAATAGTAATGCTTAAGAACATATTTTCTTTTACTGTCTATGTAAACTTAAAGTAGTTTTACAGTTTCTCTATACCTATTTTTCTCATCTGTAAAATAGAGGTAATACTAGCTTGTCTTTATAATTTAATTATAAATTATGTAATTACATGAATAATTATACGCAATTAAATTATGTATTAGATGAATTAATGCGTGGAAAGTGTTTAGAATAATACCTGATAAATAGCACGTTTCATAGTAAGAACTTTTTAATTTATTGATAATATTATTTTCCACCCTTTATATTTGCAGAACATGTCAGAGTGGTTCTTTTAGAAATAAAAGTCTGAACGTGTCAAGACTCCATTCAAAAGTCTGCATGGGGGTTCTCAGCTCACAAAAGCAAGATCCAAATTCTAGGCCCTCAAATCATACCTCAGCTTTTAGCATCCTCCACGTCCTCCACCCACAAAAGCTTAAATACCCACCTAGCTGCAAACATTCCACTTGAGGCCAGTTACCCTCACTATTCCTTTAATCAAAAGCTTTTTCCTTCAGGGAGATGAGGTGCTCATAACTTGCATCTTCTTTTCCTTTAAGTTTCCTATGAAAGAGTTTCTTCCTGGCTACTTTGCACAGATCCACAAAGCCTCCCCAGTGGCGAGATTTCTAATAGACACACATATAGCATTATGACACAGGCTAGTGATGTTCAAGTGAAAGCCCTAGATCTGCACGTGGGTTTGCACTTCCAACTTTAACAAATACCAAATAGCAAAACGTGAATAAAATCACTGTTTTCAGAAATTGCACCATGAGCAGCACAGAAGTATGACCCCTAAAGAAGGGAAATAAGTGAAATGAGTATTATGATTATCGTATCTATGTACCCAGCTCCAAATTGGGGGTCTGGGAGGAAAAATTCAATCAGAATTCAGGATACTTTCTAACTTGAAGAGACGCGGGTCAGAGTTGGGGGAGGTTAAGAGGTAGGGTATTGAGAAGAAGAATAACAAAGAAGCTACAATGAAAGAAGAAATCCAGAGATTTGTACACAGGCTCCTGTGAGTGTTCACAGTGCATGATAAAGGTGAAATTCTACTCATTTGTGTAAAATCAGTCCAAAGACTTAAAAACTTAGCAACTCCTGAAACTCATACAGGAGAGATGAGTTCCAACAAGCCAGGAATCAAGGGACCAATCATCAGCGTCCCCAGAAGGAACAGGTCATCTAATAGGACTGAGCTATTCATTAAGTGTAGGATATTTTAGACCACTTTAATAAAGCTGTAGCAGCCCTGTAGAGGCTCATGCTAAACCACACATAACTAACTACAAACATGATAGAAAACACTGATTAAACTAAGACAAGATCAATAGCATAACTTTCATAATATCTGTAATAGTCTGTTCAAGCTGTCTTAGTGAAGTACACAAAGTGGCTTAAGCCATATTTATATTGTTTATGATTCTTTCTTTCTTTCTTTCTTTCTTTCTTTGTAATATATAAGGACTACTTTCCATGTTTGTAATATATAATGACTACTTTCATTATGGGTGTTTGGTACGTGTACATGATACATCCTAATTTATGTCCCCTTTCCTCCATCTCTTAGCCCCCTACTCATTTGCGGGATCTTAGAGTTCTTAAGGCTAGAAGGCCATAATCAAAATGGTGATAGTTTTCTTCTTGGTTGGTAGATGGCTGTATACTTGTGTGTTCTCACATTCTTTCTTCAGTGCCTGCATATTGAGCAGAAAAAGAAACTCTCTAATATATCTTTCTCTTATTATGATGGCACTAACCCTGTTGGATGGGGTAATACTCTATGACTTTATTTAATTTTTATCTATATAAAGAACCCGTCTACAAATACCAACACCTTGGGGCTAGAGCTTCATCATACAAATTCTGGAAGAAGAAAATTCTCTGTATATCAGTATTCAACATTTAGCCAATTATGATATGATATTCCAAGATGGAAGACTTACTAAAATGATAACATCAGTAAGCTCAGTAGACCTAGAAATCACAGAGACAATATAAATATTAGATGGAGATGTTTAAAGCACTATTTGCAGTCATTTAAAGAAAAATGTAAATAAAGTGAAATATTAGATGGTAGTAAATAAATAAATAAAACTCCTTTAACTGAATAGTGTGGTATCTGAAATGATAATTTTATTGAGTGAAATTAAGAAGATTACACAGAGCTAATGAGACTTTAAAGCCAGAAGTAAAAATCCAAAATGATGCAGGAGAGGAAACAACTGAAAAATCAAGGAAGAAATACAGGTTAACTGGGGACAAGAAAATTTGGTCTGACTTACATATTATTAAAGTCTCCTACTCACCTGCCCTCCGAAAGAGAAAGCAAAGAGAGGCACAAAAACGTATTTCAAGAATAAAATGAATGGAACAATATAAAGTATTCCAAAAAGGAGTAAAAGTGTAAGACCATAATTTCATATTCAGCAAAAAATACTTTTTGGAAATAAAAGCAAAATATAAAAACTGTTTTTCAGACAGAAAAGTAATAGAATGTGTTAGTAGGCCAAAACTGTACTACACAAACTGATAAACTGTGTGCCTCATATAGAATATTAGCAAAGAGAAAAATAATGCTAGGTGGAAACTTGCACTACCCAAGTTAAAAAAAGGTCTAGAAAATGATAATGTGTGATAAATATAAACTATTATATGTGAATCTTTAATTATGTTTCTCCTTTAAGAAGAAGCTAAAAATAAAACAGAACAAGTTCAATATAGAATGAGTTTAAGAAAATAAAACAAAAATAAATAAATAAAGCAACCCTAAATATAACACAGAAATCAATGAAAGGAAAAACAGAACAGATGATAGAGAAAAATTGAATGAAACCACATACTTCTTTCCTGAAAGGTCAATAAATATTATAACTTGTAATTTTATTGTTCAGACCAAGTAGAAAGGAAAAATACAAATAATCAGCATTAAGTCTGAAAAAGGGGACATATCTTGAAATGTTGTAATAATTTCAAATGAATAAACTATTGTGTACCTTTTTATGCCAATAAATTTAACAACAGAGATGAAATTGAAACAATCCTTGAAAGATATATATTACCAAAATCAAATCTGGAAAAAAATAGAAAACTAATTAACTCTTTGTTCTAAAAAAATTCAATTTGTACTTAAAAAAAATTCCCACATAGAAGATTCAAGTTAATTCTATCAAAAAATAAATAACAATTACTACCAAAGTAGTATGAATTATTCTACAAAATAATGGGGAGCCAGAGATTTCAACATAATTTATGTGGTTGTATTTACACTTACATCAAAACTTAACACATTACAGGAAAGCCCCCCCCCAATAAGACCTATTCACCCAATCAATGTAGATACAATTACTTAAAATTTTAGTAAAATATTATCTATCAACATTCAAAATGAATAATGTACCACAAAATAAAATTGGTTTAACATTTGAAATTAATTGTAACACTTAAACACTGTATTGAAAATATTCAGAAAATGAAAAGATATCCCTTGCTTGTGGATTGACAGAATATTGTCAAACTCGTCATATTACCACTAGTTCAGAATAGATTTAATGCAATCCTTATTAAAATACTAACAACATTCTTGACAGAAATATTTAAAAAATCCTTAATTTCACATGAAATCAGAAATGATCCAGAATAGTCAAAGCCAGAGACATCAAAATTCCAGATTTCAGAGTACTCTACAAGACCGTACTGAACGACAACACGGTACTTGCACGGATACAGATACACAGAACCATAGAGTAGCACGGGAGATGCAGAAACAGCCGCACGCATGTATTGCTGTCTGATTTTTGACAGGAAGTCAAAAGCGTACACTGGTGAAAAGGCAGCCTCTTTTACAAATGTTGTTGGGTAACTGGATCTCCGCTTGCAGAAGATTGAAACTATATCCCTCTTTCTCACTGTGTTCTAAAATAAAATAAAAATGGATCAAAGATTTAGAAGTAAAACCAGAAACTTTGAATCTGCTGGAAGGTAACAGGGGAAACACCTGAAGCCATAACTGCAGGCACGGACTTTCGGAATGGGATGCTGAGAGCACAGGAAATCACACCGAGTCAACAAATGGGCTTACATCAAATTAAAACACTTCTTCACAGCAAAGAAAACACTCAACAGGGCTAAAATTCAATGTATAGAATGGGAAAAACTGGTAGTTATTCTTCTGACAGTGGATTGATATCTGGAATAGATGAAAAATACAAAAAACAACCCTTGAAACAAATGATGCAATTAAAAAATGGGCATATGGACTGAACAGGCACTTTTCATAAAAAGTACAAACAACCAAAGAGTCCATCAAAAGAAATGTTCAACATCTTTAGCCATTAGGAAAATACAAATTAAAATAACTCTGACATTCCATCTTACCTCAGTCAGGATGCTCATCATCAAGAATACACATAGGAACACACAGGCACATGCACACACACAAAAGAATGCTCCAGAGGAGGTGTAGGAAAAGGAATATTTCTCTGTTTTTGGTGAGGCCGTAGCACAACCTCTGTGGAAACCCATATGAAGATGCCTCAAAAATCTAAAATTAAAAATTTCGTTTGAACCAGTCATATTTCACTTGGGTATTGTCCCAAAGAATTAAAAAACAAAATCATACTGTGGTAATACATGCATGTTTATAGCAGTGCAAGCTACAATAGCTAGATTTTGACAATAGCCTAGTGCCCATCAACAGATGAATGAAAAAGGAAGATGCGGTATGTATACACACAGACTATTGTTCGACCATACAAAAAGATGAAATCATGTTATTTGCAGGAAAGTGGGTAAAACTTTTGACTATCAAGCTAAGTGAAGTAAGTCAGGCACAGAAAGTTAAATATTCCATGTTTTGACTTAAAAAAACATAAAATTAAAAAAAAAATAATAAAAATATATAAAATGAAAGGGAAATGACAAGAAATGAGAACATATACTTATGGAGATGGGAGGTCGGGGGAGGGAAGAAGACCTGGAGATGGAGTTAACAGTGTTTAAATTGATCAAGACATGTTATAGGTGTGTATCAAGTCCCCAAAACATACATCACTATTCTGTTTGTAAACATGCACTAATAAAAAATCATTATTTGTTAATTAAAACAACTTTCAACAAACAAAAGAAGGGTCTTTTTTCATCTGATAAAGGGCCTCTCCAAAGCTATATCAAATGTCATAATTATGGTGGAAAACTGATCATTCTGTCTGACTGGGAGAACTGCAGGAATATTCTCTCCTCTTCTCTCCCTTTGCCCCTCTCCCCTCCACCATCCTCTTCCCTTCCCTCTCTCCTTTCCTCTCTGTTTCTCCACTTTTACTCAACACTGTAAAAGGTCCTAGTCAGAACTCAGCTAACACGGTCACATACATAGTCTATTCCGGTCGTTATGGACAAAATTGACAAGACAGCCTGTAAATCGGCCAGTGACACTCCCTGTTCTGGTATTGACTGACAGCCTTTCACGGTCTTCTGCGCTTGAGTAATTTCCTTCTGTCTGAAAGCAATCTCATGATGATACCCCGTCTTGAAGTCCCTCTCTCGATGGCTGTGATTTGCATGTTTTGTTGGTGGGGTCCCACAAAACAGGAAACTGAGGTGAGCTTTCCACCAATAACCAATAAGAAATTGGGGTTCTGGGACCGGTAAGTCAGTAAATGGAGTTCTGCCCCGAATCACACATGTTAGCTTAAAGCGTAACTTTGCAGCCAGATTGTGAGATGATTTTATCCTCCAGAGAGTGAAACAGAAGATCTAACCAAATTACACCCACCTCCTGATATTCAGAAATACAGAAACTGCTTGCCGTGAGGAATTACATTCTGGGCTGGGCTCGCAGCTCGGTGTTAGAGAAGGCGTTTGGCATGCTCAGGCTCCTGGGTTCAATCTCCACAACCACAGAAGCAAACAAACAAATTACATTTGGGGAAACAACAAGTAAGAGTTTCAAGAAATTACAGGACTGGTCTTCTCCCCTGGCGATTGCTTCCAGTATCTCCCAGGAAAGAGTAGCTACTCTCACAATCTGTAATTACACAAACAAACTTCATTCATTTTTGTGCTTTTGTATTTTATAGAAATGGATTGTACAGGGCGTATATTTGTGTCTGGCTTATTAGATTCAAAATTATGTTTAGGAAATATATCCTTAATGATTTATGATAAAGGTCATTCATTTTCTATTCTGCACAAAGAAAATAAATTATTTATTGATTTTAAACTTAATGGGAATCTGAGTAGTTTTCGGGGTTTTTCTGCTTTGTTTTTGTCTTAGGTCCTTGAAAATTGCTGCTGTAACAATTTCAGCATGTGTCATTAGATGAACAGGTAACTCATTCCTTTTAGGCAAATTCTTTGGGCAGTAAATTCTGGGATCTAAAATATGTGTTTAACTTTGTTAGATAATGGCAAAAATGTTTTTCAAAGTTCATTGAGAGATATATTTGTCTTGTAGTCTAAGAAATCAATTTTATAGAAGAGACAACTGAGACTTTTTACTTAAAAACAAGCAAAACTTATTTAGTAAATATATCAGTGAGTTGTTTTTATTTATTTTTTCAATTTTTGTTTTTACTAGTACATGTTCGTAGTACATAATGATTACATTATGCATGGGGAGTTGTAATATGTACATAACACATCTGAATTATTTTTCATTCCCTTCCCCTTCTTCCCTCCCTCCACCCTGTATCTTGGTCTCCTTCCCATTTGCAGAAGAGCTACCTCCCTATTTTCTATATCTATCTTTTGTTGCATTTTATTTATATTTTGGGTTTCTTAGACAAGGAAAGCCATGTGATATTTAAGCTTGTAGGTCTAGTTCATTCCACTTAACATTATAGTCCCACGGTGCATCCATTTTCCTACAAATGACTCAAATTTATCTCTCTTTATGACACAGTTATACTTCTTGTGTATAAATATCACATTTTATTTATCCTTTCATCTCATGATGGACGTGTGGGCCGTTTCCAAGACTTAGCTGTCTGTTTAAGTGTGACATGCATACACATGTTGGGTATCATATACCTAACTATTATACCTTCGGACATTTATTTTAGGTAAATGATTACATATGTTAAGACAAAGACCTGTACATGGATGTTCATAATAATCTAAACTGGATGCTCAGGTACTCTTCAAAGAGTAATGATGAAACTGTCTGTGGCACGTCTACACCATGGAATATCACATAAAAGGAACAGGCAATTGATACAATTTGGATGTATCTCAGGCGAATTATGTTATGTGAAAATATACAAAAGGAGTAAATCCTATAAAGTTACATACTTATGCTTGCATTGATGTAACATTTCTGAAACCATGAAATTAAAGAAATGGAGACCCGATTAATGATTGCCATGGATCAAGGATAAAGTGAGACAGGCAGGAAGTGGCTATGGTCATAAAAGGGCAAGAGGAGGGGTGCTTGTGGTAACGGTGTATCCCGATGGAAGAATATGATGGAAACATCCTGTCGTAATGCCAGCCTCCTGGTTGGGATCCCACACTACATGTTGCAGGGTGCTACCATTGGTGGAGACTGGGTAAAAGTACATGATCTCTCTGTAGTATTGTGTTAAAAATCTATGATCATCTCAGACCAAACACATTTCATTAAATATGTAAGACAGTTTTTAACAAGCTGACTAGCATTGTCCAAATTTCATAAATGAACAGGAAATTGGAACCAAGTTGCAAACCATATAACCACAGTGGCGTGCAAAAAATAATTACATAAGCAATTTTCTTATTTTTTATTAACCATTTCAAATGTTCCTCTAAAAGGATTCTTAAAATTAACTTTGTCTAAGGAAAAAACTGAAAGCACTCAGGGACAAATCTATATTTTAGGCAACAGAGACTAGTAATCTTCTAAGACCAAGAAAATCATCTGTCTGTGGGAAAATACAATGAATTTTTTTTTTAATTTTTATTTTGGGAGTAACATCTCCCAGAAGGCTTGCTTTCACTAATTCTCATTCCATTCTCCCTCTTTACTCTCCTTCCACTCCCACTACTGGGGACAGAATGTACTTATATAGGGTTGTCGTGACAATAAAATAGCTTAAAGTAAATTCTGGAAGCCTCATTACCTTGGAATTTCAAACCACTTTTAATTTTGTTTAAAAACATCAAATAACTTTTGGTAACTTTTTTTTTTACTTTTTTTTAGAACATCGATGGTTTTGTAAGATTTTTATAGAATATTTTTGAATCCTAGTAGCGTTGAGACACGGGTACAGAAAATACTTGTGCAGCCCCTGTCTCCATGCATGCCTAGCAGCCCCCACGACCAACAGCCCTCAGCAGAGTGCTGCATTTGTTGTAAATGACGGCCCCTTGTTAATGTGTCTTTACTTAAAATCCACAATTTAGTTGGGATTTATTTCTTACGATCTAAGGATGTGGACAGACATAATGCTACGTAACCATCATTACAGTATCATACAGGCTATTTTTACTGCCTGATAAATCCTCTGAGTCCAGCCTATTCATTTATTAACCCCAACTTCTAGCAACCACCTGTCTTTCTGATGTTCCTGGAGCTTTGCTTTTCCCAGAGTGTCATGTACAGTTGTTGGAATCATATAGAATATAGACTTTTCAGGTTGGCACTTATCACTTAGCAATATATATCTAAATATATACCTTATTTTTTTTTCATGGTTTGTTATCTCATTTGGTTTTCATACTGAATAATATTCTATTGTCTGAATAATATACCTGAAGGGTTTATTTTGTACTCAGTCACAGTGTATTAAGAGCACCTTGATTGTTTCCAGGTATTGGCAGTTATAAATAATGATACAATGAACATCTTTATGATAGTTTTGGAAGGGGGAACATTGATTTATTTTACCTTGATATTTTTTTAAAGGGGCTATTAACCATTATATGGATTCTGATAGTTTTAGAAATACAATTTTCCTTCCTTAGGCTAATGTTTTAAGTGCAAGAAATAAAGTTTCTGTCATTACATAGGAAGATCAACTTTAAAGCAAGGAATTTTAACAGCATTTAATAAAAACAATTCATGTCATGGCAAATTATATGTTTCTTGTATTAATGCATGAAATTATAAATTAAGTCCACATATTACCACAATGTTATTTATGATGAAAGAAAATTGTATTTGTGATGCCCACAACAGTTCTAATGTAGTGTGGATACCTACAGTTTTTATTGGTGAATAGGAAGTTCTCATACTGTTGTAGTGTTTTTCCTGTATAAATGATTTTTAACTGCTCAACTTTAGGTAAAGTAAATCAGCAAATAAATGTAATACTCTTTTTTCATTCTACGTTCATAGAACATCTAATTCTATGGACCCTATTTATGTACCCCAAAGTTTATGTATTATAGACATAACACTCAAGGCAGTATTGTGCACAGGTGGGAAAATTTAAGTGTAGGTAGGTCATGAAAGCTCTATTCTCATCAATAGATCAATCAATTACAGGGAGAATGTATTTGTTATTGACGTGAGTTCAGTTATTTTTTCCCTCTCCCTCCCTCTTTCCTCCCTCTCCCCCTCCACTGCCCCCCCCACTGTCTCTCTCACTTTCTGTCTTGTAAGTGATGCATTTGAACTTGTTATGATGTGGGAAGAAGGTCCTGTGGATGTTAGTGCCATGTTCATACTCTTGGATTTCTAGGCAAAAGAACTATGAGCTGAATAAATTTCTGCTCATCACACCTCCACCAGTCTGTGGTATTCTGCTGTAGCAATATCATCAGGAAAATACTACGGGAACCTCTGAGCCCCAGAATAAAAACATGCATAAAATGTTTTGAGAGTTCATACTGTTATTTAGTCAATATTTCTATTCTAACTTTAGTTTGAATCAGGGAAATAAGTTGTGAAAGAAATAAAAGTATGTTGTTGTTCAGCTTTTAAAAATTGTCTTAGATGATACTTTCTAAATTTTCTAAGATGCTCCAGGATTTGTTTTTTAGCAACATTCATTTTAATTTTTTTCCTCTCTTGGGTAGATATTGTTTCACGTAATCTGATCCTGTAGGCCTCCGACAGAGAAACAGTGCAAGTCTACTGACAATAGAGCAAAGGACCCCCTGGGGGTTAGTCTGAGTGAAGCCATATAAAGTTAAAGCAGAGAGGACAAGGAGCATTAAGTACAAATGATTAACCTGACTTGAATCCTAAGCTTGCTGCCAAGGAAGGGAAAAAGGAGAGGACTGTGCTTTAATTAGCAGCCCACAAATATGCTGGAATCATTTAATTAAAGGGAAGTGCAAAGTACATTGCTATTTGTAGAGGGATGAAATACTTGATAATTTAAAAAGACATGTAAACTGCAAATAGACTACACGACTTACTCAATTTGCTTCCATTTTAGAATTATATGTGCATAAATTTATCTGTTCTCGAATGCCCCTATTGATTTAGTGGCAGCATGGAACCTATTTTATTGCATTTATGTAATATTTTACTGGCTTCTATCTTTAGTAGTTTTGAGTTTCAAAATTCCTTGGAAATTTTCATATAACAGATGCAATGCCATATAATTTTGGTTCACTGTTCCTTGGTAAGAAAGTCAGATATCAATCATTGCTGTTTACATAGTAAGTCTGATATAGAAATGCCTCAGACATGTTTCCTTCTTTGGAGAAAAAAACAACAAGAAAAGTTAATTCAACATGTGAAAACTTGCAATTTAGTTGACTTTCACTTTCCTTCCTAAATGTAATGTGTGACCTCTCTTCACTGCACTTATTTTTTTCTTTTGATGTGGTAAAATTGTGATGTAAAGAATTAGAAGGTTACCAATATATAATAAAGTAGAGTTGGGGAAGCTGGTATAGGGTTATTAGCAACAGGGAAAGTCAAAGATTAGATCAACATCTTATTTATAATCACTAACAGGTCTCAAAATGTCTGGTAGATTTGTCCTATTCATTCTTGTTTCAGCCTTTCAAACTACTAAAACAAGTAGAGACTCATAGAGACTCTTAGAGTTCAACAAAGATGGGTTCATATTTCATTCTAACACCAAAACAATTTTTATCAAATGTAAAGTGTGGCAAGAAATAAAAACTTTCCAAAAAAAATCTAGAAAATGTTCTTTAGCTACAAGAAATCATATAAACAAAAGAAAATTTAAATTTATTTAAAAGGTATAAAAAGTAAGTAAATAAAAGTACCTAATTATATCCTATTTTATTTCACTTTAAATTCAACTTCAAGCTCCTGAAAACTACTGGAAAAAAGTGATGTAATTTAAAAATTTAATTAAAACAAAAGTGTGACATTTACTGTTAAAGAAAACAAATCTTTGAAAGTAAATTTTGCAAGTAATTACTGACAGGAGAGTTATTAGAGAAAGTAAAAAGCACCTTTCAATCTGTGTCTTACAAAGATCCTAATATTTTCCTAACACAATTTGGTCAGGTTAACCTCCACTCCAAAAATAAAACATACGTGATAATGTTAAAACTAGAAAGATAATTTCTTTGGAGAACTGGAAATGTATAATTAAAAAGTGATCCGAACTGGTTTATCAGAGAAGCTTAGACATTTCTGGAAGGATGGACATTTAGCTATCTCTGAAAAAGCCTGTCATTACTGTCTGTTATTTGAGTAGGCTCCTGAAGGTCAGTAGTCTGTAGCTATTGACTTGAGGCTTAGCTTCTGCAATATTATTTTTTGCTCTTTCATAAAAAGAGGACCAAATGCAATTATATTTTATATTCTTGAGAGTGGCTTTTATAATCTTGTCTGGAAACTCACTAGATACATAACACATGCTCAATTATATGTTCAACAATAAAAAATAAGAGGAGAATTAAAATCTGTAACAAGGAACAGATTTAGTGGTACAAAATTACCACTAAATAAAACATTTTTATCTTGCATAATTTTAGAGCACTTTAAGTGCAAACAAGTATGTATCTAATTTTCAAGTTCAAGAATGTAGACTATCTAAATACTTTTTAAACACTTCTGACAGGATTGACCCAATTGAAAGCCAAGAGGAGAAGAAATGTGGACAAAGCTGCTCACAGGCAGTGCTCTGGGCTTCTAGAGCAGAGTGCAGCCTGGTACAGCCTGGATTTAAACATGCTAATAGAAGATATGACTTAACTATGTGATGAAACAGGACTTGAAAGATTTAAAAATTTTTCGAATTTTATCCCCCTCCCAAAATAAAATAAAATTAATTGACTTATAAAGAATCAGTCCTTACTCCTACGATAAACAAAAAGTGAGAAATACCTTCTTTTTTCTGATAGGGGAAAAGAGAGTATGGAAGGTAGACATCGTAGGACACACTGCGGACTAAGCACACACCGGGGTTCCCTGACCTGAGTTCTGTATTACGTGGTCAGACCCAACTCAATTTCATGATTTCTAGACTTTCATAGGCAATTACAGTTGAATTTCCTGTCATGATACTTAAGCCTTGTTGTCTACCTATAGTCAGTCTTATTCATACTAATAAATGACAGATTATTGATATCTTTGGTATTTTCATTCTTTTTTTTTCGGTTAGTTCACACAAGATCTAATTAATAAAAGAGTGAATTGTTCTGTGAATTTGTATGTGGTAGCAAAAGCAAAAGAATTGAAACACCAAGCTTTCGAAGGAAAAGTGCTAAAATGTTATCAGTATTTGGTGAAATTGAGAACTTGAGTTTTTTTTTTTTTATTTTCTTGGTGCAATTGAAGACTTGTGTTTTTTTTTTTTTTTTTACTTTTTGTTGCTGTTAAGTGTCTTTACTTACTCTCAAACTTTCTTACTATGAGTATAGATTTTCAAGAGTGGAGGGGAATGAAGCTAAACATTGGAGATAAACAGTGTGTGCTCTTCGGGGAAGATACCTAGTAGGGGAATGGCAGGGTCGTATGGGATTTCTACTTTCGGGCTTTGAGAAATCTCTATACTGATTTCCATAATGGTTGTACTAGTTTGCATTCCCCCCAACAGTGTAGGAGGGTTCCCTTTTCACCACAGCCCCACCAGCATTTGTTATTGTTTGACTTCCTAATGATTGCCATTCTATCTAGGGTAAGGTGGAATCTTAGAGTTGTTTTAATTTGCATTTCTCTAATAGCCATAGATGTTGAACATTTTTTCTTATGCTTGTTAGCCATCTGTATTCCTTTTACTGTGAAGTATCTGTTCATTTCTCTGGCCCATAGACATCGTACTACAGAGATGATGTGTTTATAGCAACACAATTTATAATAGGTAGATTCTGGAAGCAACCTGTATACCCATCAATAGATAACTGGATAAACAAAATGTGGTATCCATACATAATGGAATACTATTCTGCTATAAAGAATGACAAATGAGAGTCACGTATAGGAAAATGAATAGGTCTCGAAAATATAATGTTGAGTGAAATAAACCAGACTCACAAGCTGGAATACCATATGGTATCCATCATTTGAGTGAGGCAAAATACAAACAAAAGAAAACAGTAAACAATGGATACAAAAAGGCAAAGGATCAGATATAAGCTGATAGGTAAAGGGTCCAAGGGAACAAGAAGAGGGTAAAGAGGGAGGGGAATGGGGATCCAGAGGAATAATGATATTTTAAAAACAAGAACCTAATAACCCAAATTTAAAACAGTGACATGTACACTAGGTACTATAATAACTTTATGTAGCAGTGACTTAATGCTGCGTCTATGTGATTGTTTACATTGCTCGCTGTCATAAGCAAAAAGGCACACTGTATTGTGGTCTGTAAGTTTGTGTAATGGTCTATAAGTTTGTGTAATTTTGAATAAATTTTAATAAAAATCTATTTTAAAAAAACAGTGTGTTCTGAGTTCGATCCCCAGCACCGAAAAAAACAAAAACAAAAACAAAACAAAACAAAACAAAAAACAGTGTGTGCATGTATCCATTATGATGTTTAACAAACTAATCTACCTGTTCTGGATTGGAGCTTATAACTATTGGTGAATCTGCTTCTAAATGTACTAAGTAGCATATGTCTTAATAAAGCAGCATATTCTTTGAATATTAATCGGTTATAGATGGAGGAAATACATATCTAGAAAATTTTTAAAAGTAAAGATAAGGAGTGAATAGGTCCCACAATCATATTGGCAGAGACTTTAGCATGTTTTTAATGCTGTACATGATATAAAATAGAACATAATGTTGCTCATGGACAATTCTGAATGCCCACTCCCGAGGAGAGAGTGGAACTGGGATGTAATGCATTGTAGGAATGCTACAAGACTCATTTTTATGAAAACAAAAATTTCAATCAGACTCCTACAACCTGAATGACCCCGTGCTTTTTAGAAGTTGCTAACATGTGGAATTTAAATTAAATTGGGAATGAAATAACTCTGATATTGAGTCACAGCAGTCTTTGTAGAATAAAAAGATGTTGAGAAAATGAGTAACACAGTAAGGCTAGTTTAGTTACATGATATCATGTGAAATGTTAATTCGGTAATAGTCCCTTTGTAATTAATTGCTTTCTGTTTGACTTTTGAGAACTTTTGGCATATAGCTTTTCAGAATATTTCCTTGTAATGTTTTTAATTTCTGTAATGTCAGCAGTAATTATTTCCATTACACTTCTGATTTTAGCAATTTGGACATTCTTTCTCATTTTCATGATCACTGCAGCTAATTTTTTGTCAGTTTTAGTGATCTTTACAAAGAAACAACTGTTTGTACTATTGATTTTCTCTGCTGTACTTCTGTACTATGTTTCATTATTTCCACTCTAATCCAAGTTACGTCTTTCTTCTGCTTGCTTTAGATTCTGTTGTCTCTTTTTCAAATGTTAAATGTGGGAAATTACATTATAGACTTGAAATCCTTAAAGAACAAAAAGTGCTTTAATATGTGAATTTACAGCTACAAATTTCCTTCTGATCACAGTTTTAATTGCATTACTTAGGACTGGGTATGTTGTTTCTTCATTTTCATTTTAAAGGATTTTCTAATTTAGTTTGCCTATTCCTTGACTTGTTGAATAATTAGGGATTTATTATTTAACTTCCACATATACATTCCATTACCGTTTCCATTATTATGTCTATTTTCAATTCCATGTGAACAGAGAATCTACTTTTCATGCCAAACATTTTTTAAATGTATTACGGCTTGTTTTATGGCCTAGTGTATAAACTATTCGGGAAATGTCTGTGTGTCTATGAAGTCTCTGTAATCTGCTATGGGTGAGGGGAGTGTCTGTAGATCTGTTAGATCTTTTGTGAATTCCTAAGGCTGTCGTAACAAAGTACCAAAAATAGTTGATTTAACCACTTAGCAGTTTACCCGAGCATCACCCAGGGCAGTGTGTTTGTGTACGTACTGACTATCCTGAGCGCTGTTTGGCAGATGCTGAATGTTTTAAGATATACCATACGCAGAAAATTTATTGAATAAATTTGATAAAATTTTCATTTTTATATTTCCTGTTCTAAAAATAGTGATAAAATATGCAAATTGTGGTCATCCTCTATTAAAGTAATTGGAGTGGTAAGTGGTTAAAACACAGAAATTTATTCTCTAATAATTCATAGGGCAGGAGTCCAGAAGCAGAGTGTCAGCAGGACCACTTGAAGTCTCTAGGGACAATCAGTGTCCCGCCCTTTTACTCTCTTCTCCTGTAGCAAGCCGTCCTTGGTGATTTGGGTTTGTAGTTCTCTGACTCCATCCTCTGCCTCCATTGTTGCACGGCATGTGTTCTCTTTGCGCCTGTGTAGAGATTTCCCTCTTCTTATAAGGACACTAAACCCTGTCGCTTCGGACTCACCACCATAACCTCATCTTAAAGTGGGTACATCTCTAAGAGCTTTCTTCCCAAGTATGGTCACATTCATGGGTAGGGGGCTTAGATCTTTTATTTTATTTTTTTTTTTTTATTTTTACCAAGAACATGTATTGGTACATTATATACATAATGATCATAATCAACATGGTTTTTTTGTACTTGTACATGATATATCTTGGTTTTCCCCCATCTTCCCCTCCCTTCCCTTCCATTCACCCACCCCTCTCTATTTGCAACAAGTTTATTTACATTTTTCCATTTTTTTCCCTTTCATCTTACTTTTCTTTTAACCTTCTTCCTTATCCTCCTTTTCTCTATCCAGTTCTCCTCTGTTTTGAATACTATCTCTTTTTTTTAACATAATATCTATTATATTCCTTTGTCCTTATTTATACTTATGGTTTCTCATATCAGAGAAACAATTCAATGTGTACTGATAAGTGTCTGATTTATTTCACTTAATAGTATGTTCTCAAGGAACATCCATTTACATACAAATGACTCTAGTTTATCCTTCTTTATGGCAATATAGTACTCCATTGTGTAGAAAAACCACATCTTCTTTAGCCATTCATCACTTGTTGGGCATTTAGGTTGTTTCCAAGACTTAGCTATTACAAATTGTGCTGCTATGAACATGGTTGTGCATATATCACTGTGATATGATGATTTTAATTCTACTGGGAAGATACCAAGCAGAGGAATAGCTGGGTCAAATGGAACCTCTAGTTGTAGTTTTCTGAGGAATCTCCACACTGATTTTCACAGCGGTTGGACCAGTCTACATTCCCACCAACAGTGGAGGAGGGTTCCTTTTTCCCGCAGCCCCGCCGGCACTTGTTATTGGTTCATTTCTTAACATGTTTCTTAGAGGATACAATTCAAAACCCCTGCTAGTGTATTTTACTTATTTATCTTGGATATTTTGTTTCTCTATAAGAAATATTCTCTTTGAATGTAAGACATTGGTTTGTTTTGCTGGTTAGTTTAATCACCGAATCAGTACCTAGGACATAACTGGTACTCTGTAATGTACCTGAGTGAATGAATGAAGAAAAGATGGTTGGCTTTCTTTATTATGTAACTATCCGGAGCCAAACGCTTACACAATGGTGCTTCACCCTGGCTGTAATGCTAATTATTAGGTGGCAAAATGGGTTTGGTAGTCTTCAAGGACATTTTAAAGATCATCGAACCTGACAGTCGAAATTATAGTAACAAAATTCACCTTCAGTTTTCACACATTATACCCCAGTTAGTTCTTTGTTAAATTTTGTATGTTGAGAGAAATTCACTTTAGCCTAAATTCTGCACATTCAACGCCATCGCTCTGTAATCTGTAAAGTAGTCTGACTGTCATCACTGTTTGAAATGTGTGTGTGTGTGTGTGTGTGTATACACACACACATATATGTACACGAATGAAACTGGTTCCTAAATTATTGAAATAAAATTTGGTTTCTTGATTCACTTTGTTATATTCAAACTAAAAGCATAATACTAGGAAATTAACCCAAATTACTACTAGCAGATAAATTTTTAAAGATAATTTTGCCAGGAGTGACCATAATCCTGGCTACTGTAACATCCTCTAAAAACGCATCTTATTTTGGTTTCAGTCTACTTTTGTGTAACTTTCCATTCTACTAGGCCAGCTAAACTGTAGTGATGAAGAAACTGTCATTATTGGACAAAAGTATTACTAGACTTCTAAGTGCTAAAGAAATTTATGTTGAAAGTGATTATTTACGTTTAGAAACATAACATTAAACTGTTATAATAGTGATGGCATAAGCTAAATTGCTGCTTTATAGCTTTTTTATATCAATGAATAGTAATTATTTTATCTTCTTCAGTTTATTAGTTATAGCTTTAGAAGGATTTTTATATGGTCAATTTAAAATTTTATTTCACCAGTGAAAACTTTTTCTGTACATTATCATCTGTAGTTTAAAACCTAGCCAAAGGAAACATAATGGGAAAGTTTAATTTATTTTTCCTGTATATAATTATATATATTTTTATAAATCACGTATCTTTAAATAACTGAGAATTATTTTGTGTATTTGCATATACAAATTATTTGTACATGTGATAGCAAAATAATATTTTTTGTTTTACATGTATATGTATTTCTGTTTAACATTGCTTCTTTGAAAAATATGCAAATTAAAGTGAGTATAAATACCAACCGTCCATATTTCTGTCTGCTCAAGCAAGATGTCTTGCTTTTATTGTTCAAATATAAATATTAAACATTATCTTCTATTTGTAATTTTTAAAAATAATATTAATTTTATATAGCAAACCTTTTAAATAGATTGAATATGTTAATTTTATTAATGTATTTATTCTTCGACATATTTAATGAAAATATAATTCTTCTGCATCTACATGCCTCTATGCATATGAAAAAAAGAATTACTACATTGAGATAAGCAAGAAAAAACAGAATTGGGGGGGTTAAACTTTCTTATTTTTGTAATCCTTTCTGTTGATTTTACTCTGACTAGCTAATACTTTGGTTTTAGTAGGTATTTTGATTTCACTAGAAATAATACATGGCATAGATAACCAATAGTAATATACTCCTACTTAACAGAAAATGAAAATTTCTTAATGTTTCATTTATTCGAGTTTTTAAAATTTATAATACGTGTTTGCAATACATAATGATTATATTCCCTGTGGGGAGTTGCTACATGTACTTGGCAATAACACATCTTAATTCTTTTTTTTTTCCAGCCCCTTTCACCCTTCCATCTCTTGGCTCCCTTCCAATTTAGAAATATCAATCTCACTACTCCCTATTGTCTACCTTTTCTTTTGCTCTTTATTTATATTTTGGGTTTCTCATAAAGAGAAATCATGCACTACTTAAGCTTGTATGTCTGATTCATTTCGTTTAATAATATGGTCTCAAAGTACATCCATTTTTCTACAAATGACTCAAGTTTATCTTTCTTTATGGTAGAATAGTACTCCAATATGTGTAAATACCACATATTTTTTGCCCATTCATCTGCTGATGAACATATAAGCCACTTTCAAGATTTAGCTACTATGATTTGTCCTGCTGTGATTATAGGTATGCATGTATCACTGCAATATGACATCTTTAATTCTTTTGGGAAGACATATACCTGGGTCAAATGGAATTTCCAGCTTTGGTTTTTTGAGGTATTTATCTAGAACATATAAAGAACTAAAAAAAATTATATCCCCTAAAATAAAAGACCCAATCCAGACGAGATTGGGCGCATTCAGGGTGGTATGGCCGTAGACAAGACCCAATCCAAAAGTGGGCATCTGAAATGTATAGACACTTCTCAGATGAAGTACAAATGGCCAATTAAAATCATGAAAAAATGTTTGGAATCATTGGCTATTCGAGAAATGCAAACAAAAACACTGAGATTCCATCTCACTCCAGAAACAATGGTCATCATCAAGAAATCAACCAAGGAGAAACAATCCTTCTACAAGGTTTGTGGAAATGTAGAAGGATTGCTAGTATAACCACTACAGAATACATGTTAAAATTTGCATATGCAAAGGAATATATTTTACTGTTTTTGTACTATTTTGTACGAGGTATAGTGGATATTTCAAAATACTTAAATGTCGTTCATTTAGAAAATAATCAGGAAAAAATTACCGGTAATAGTTTAAAGGTGTTTAATATCCTTCATCACTTATACATATTTTTGTTAATTATCCCAATTAATACAGAGAATTTAAACTTGAACATTCCTAATAAGGTCGCTTTGTCTATTTATTTAGCCTGTGTGGGTCGCCTTTTTGTTTGAGGCGTGCATATGCTGTAGATAATAAGTCAGGTAAAGGCAACGATGTTCGCTCTGCTGATGCCCTTAAGCCATACCAGTGCACTGACACACTAGATTAAGACTGTATTGAAAATTCATGTAAAACAATAAGCAGAAGAAATGTCCAATGGTTAAAATGTTTGTTGCAAATTCTCTGTAATCAAAAATGCGATGTATCACTCTCTATTTGTTTCTTCTATAATATATTGCAGAATTGCACGGTTCATTTGTTGTTCAGTATACATAGGTGTGATGATGAATAATAATAATTTAGGTATTGACAGTTCTTAGGAAGTGACTCTTGAAATCTTTTACAGATATACCTCACTGCAATCCCCTTTTAAAATTGCATCTTTTCTAGGATACTTTGGAATCCCTCAGTGGGTGCAGGAACTCTGCCCAGTCCACTTGTCTCCTACATCTTCCTGGTTTCCTTTGTGCTCAAGTTTTCTGCTCTGGGAACTGCTCTCTGAGACCCCAAGGTGGTTGAGGGAAGATATAAATATCTAAATTCTAAAACTTTTGTATTCTGAAA
The DNA here is from genome assembly GCA_004026905.1 of Hystrix cristata. Taxonomy (NCBI): domain Eukaryota; kingdom Metazoa; phylum Chordata; class Mammalia; order Rodentia; family Hystricidae; genus Hystrix; species Hystrix cristata. The sequence goes on from PVJO010002341.1 coordinate 45,339, forward strand.
CATTTTTCCTAAAAAGTTTCTGTCTGTCAACATATTAAGCTTTAATTTATTATTTTAATAACTAAGTTAGTATTTAACAAAGTTTTAAATGTAGAAAATAGAAACCAGGCTGGTGGTGCATGTAATCTCAGCCTCTGGGAGGCTGAGGCAGAAGAATCATGTGTTTGGCCCCAACTTGGCAACTTAGTAATTTGGTAAGGCCCTATCTCAATATAAAAATAAGTAAATATTTAATTCAATAAAACAGCCCAGACATACTGAGTGTGATAGTCCTGGTTTCGCTCCCCAGAGCTGAATGAATGAATAAATGTAGAAAATACACATAGAGTGTTATATGTTGATTGGCGAGTGATTAATAAGATATTTTAAAAGAACAACTTATAAATGTGTTCAGTTACTAAAAAAAGTAGGTATACATGCAATAAGGCTGATAATCCTTAATAGAAAAATAGACACATGGCCTTCCATAGTTACAAGCTTCAACATCCCACTCTCAGTAAGTACATGCTCAGTAAGTGAGAAAATAAGTAAGGGTATTTTGTTGGCTTGAGCAATATTTAATTTGATCTAATTGGCATTAACGAGATACTGCATCCTACCAGAGAATGTGTATTTTCCTCAAAATAAAATGGAATGCTTATCAACATAGACTACATTCTGGGCCAAAACATACCTAACAAATTTAAACAAATGTAAATAATACAGTATATATTCTTAAATGACATGGAAATAAACTGAATTTTTAAAAATGGAAGAACAACTAGAGAATATTTGTAGATTAAAGATCTTTTCTAAATAACACATTGGCCAAAGGAAAAGTTTCAGGAGAAATTTAAAAATATTTACAGCTAAAGACAATTGACAGTACATATTATATATGAAGTGAAATAAAAGCAATGCTCAGATGGTATTTTATAATATCAAGCACATATATTAGACCTGAGTGAGATGGCACACACCTGTAAATAATAGCACTGAGGGAGGATGAGGCAGAAGGATTTCAAATTCAAGTCCTGCCAGGACAATTTAGGGAGATCCTGTGTTAAAATTTTTAAAAGGGCTGAGGACACAGCAGAGGTTCTGAGTTCAATCACCAGTACCCCCCCAAACTGAAAAATAAAACAAACAAACAAACAAAAAAAACCCAGATAGAGTAAAATAAAAAGAAAGTATAAAATCAGTATCCTAAACTTCAAAATCTTAGGAAACCAGAGGAAGAAAAGCAATTTAGAACTAAAGAAAGTAAAATAATAATAATAATACTACTACCAGCAAAAATTAATACAGTTAAAGTCAGAAAAATAATAGAGAATATCAATGAAACAAAAGCTGCTATTTTGAAAAGACATAAAATTGATATCCAGGCTAGTTACAACATACAGAAGACAGACATTAGCAACAACTAAAATGAAAGAGGGGCACTGATACTGAGCCTGTAAACTTTAGAACGATAATAAAAGAACACCATAAAAACAATATGGTCATAAATCGATCACTTAGGTAAAATTATACCAGCTATTCAATCTCTTTCAGAAAATCGAAGAAACATATCCTAAATTACTCAGTATCATTGGAATTACCTTAATGCTAAAGCCAGAAAATTACAAGAAATGATAGCTATAAATCAATATCTTTTATTAATATCAATCAAATAACTTCAAGAAATATTAGTAAATTAAATTCAATAGCATAGACTTAGTATAATTGCTGTGCAGTTGTATACTACAATCAAGGAGAATTAATACTGGGTGGTTTGACATTTAAAACTTCATGCAAACCACAATATCAACAGGATAAATAGGAAAAAAAACCACAAGTATAAAAATGACGCTTAAATTGCATTTAAAAAACCCAGCATCTATTTATAGTAAAATGTCTCAGCATGCTGGAAACAGAGGTGAACTTTCTCAAAACAAAGAATGTCTACAAAAGTCTATAGCTGGCAATATGCTTAGAGATGAGGACTTCGACAATGTTTCCTAAGGTTGAGAAAACACATCAATATATTCTCCCACCTGTCCTCTTCATCATATGAGAAGTCTTAGGTAGTGTAAAAATACAAAAGGAGTCTTTAAAGATGAACCTGTTGGAGAAGAAGATGTAGATTTACTTCATTCACTTACGACACTATTCTCAATATAGAAAATGCCAGAAAAACTTATGGTATCTAACAAGTATGTCTTATAGCATGGTATTAGGATATAAGGTTAATATGTGAAAGTTAATTCTTTTCTTATATACAAGAACTTGCCATTTAAATATATTGTGTATCTACAATATGCAAAAGAACAAAGGCAGCTCAACCTCCATTTTAGTTTAGGCTCAATTAATGTGCAATACTCATTATTAATTGTGCTGTGCTTTCTAACTGTGAATCGTCTGACTGTGAATCTCCCCTTCCAGTGTAAGCACCTTGGAAAGGACTTTGAGCCCCACTGCCCCTGGGAAGCAAGTACTCAGCACGGGCAGTGTATCGCTGGCCTAGACTTGGGGTTTCGGAAGCTCACCTGAGAGGCGCTACTGGCTTAGAATAAAATCTGGAAGCAGACACATTAGGGATGAACAAGGCTACCACTTACCATCATCCCCTAACATCCCCTAACATTCCCTAACATCCATGCTTGAAGTAAAAAATGAAAGACTTGTGGGACAGAAAGGACAAGGAAATCCAAAAAGTGACTGGAAAATAAATGCTAGTGGGTCCCGTGTTAGAAGTGCTGGCCCTAAGTGCACACAGAATGCAGCACACCAAGACAGGATTACGAGTTACTGGACAGAAGACCTGTCCCACCTCCTAAGGTTAAATTCATCTCAAACTCCATGTCACTCGGAGGAACAGGCTCCAGGGCGGACAGGTAGCTGAGGTAATTCTAAATTCTTTTTGTGCATCAGCATGGTAGGAGGAACAAAAAAGTCACATTTTCCCAAGATTGGGTGAGGTGGGGAATATGACGTCAAACCATGGGATCTGATGAAATTTTGTGGCTAGGAATACAGTCAAAGAAGCAGCAATTTATAGAGTCTATCAATAAAGCAATGCAAATCCCTGAGTCCCTCTTCATGGTCTTATGAAATTGAGAACAAGTAGCATTTCTCCCGTCAAGTTCATCGTGTCACTAGCCAAATTCCCAGATCTCAGTTTAATTGAGTTCATAGTACTTATGCCAAAAAGCCTCAAGTAAATTGAGTTGTAAAAAATAAAATCAATTATATTTCTTTTATTGTGTCTTTTGGACTCAGATATGTGCCCTACTGTATAAGTACAAGCTGAGGTTTCAAACTCAGCCCTGCCAGCAAGTATCAGGAAATGATCCTAAAGTTAAACCCAACAAAATCCAGAACAAGAATATTTGCTCCCACCCAGTCTGCCTCAGGCATTGTCTCTGCATCACTTTATAAATAGGAAAGTTACTTTAATGTTTTTTTAAAAGTCTATAAATTGTATTTTTATCCCCCTACTTTCAATGTATAGGGGGACTATTTATAGAATGATACAGATTTCTCCCCTTAAGATTTCTCCCCTTAAGAAACTTTCCCTCAGCATGGAGATGTGGCAGATGTCCCTAATAACATGGGACTGGCAGAGGAAGCTATTACAGGGCTTTATTCTGAGAAATGGTAAATGAACTTTAGTGGGTAAAACAGGATAAGAGTGTCTGTGTATCATATTCTCTTATCATTTTCTTACAAAATTTTGTCTTATTTTTTCATAAAATGAAAAATAATATATGAGGTTCTCTCTTTAAAAAGAATTGGAGTATCCCAAGCATTTGAATGGAAGAGGAAGAGAGCTTAGGTAATAAGGACCCGCACAAGCAAAGACACGGAGGTCAGAAATTAACTTGATTTGTTTATAGGACAAAGGAAAACTTGGTAGATCTAGATAAAAGAGGTAAGATAAAATCATTTTAAGGGAAAAATAGAAATTATTAAATGTAGAAACCAAGAACTGAGTTTAAAGGATAAAGAAACATTCAGTCATAAAAAGGTATAAATTACAGATGTACATGACAGTCTGGGTAAATATTTAAAACATGCTCACTGACAGAAGCCAAAAAGGTCATGTATTATAGTATTGAAGTCAGATGAACTCAGCAGACAAGACAAATCCATAAAGACCAAAGCAGCTAGTGATTTGCAGGGGTGAGGGGAGGAGCAAAATGGGGAGTGACGTCTAAGGGCCAGGAGGTTTTCATTGTGGGTCGATGACAATGTTTTGGAACTGTTAGAGGCAATGTCCTCACAGCATTGTGAAAGTACAAAGTGCCGCTTAGCCATTTACTTTAAAACAGTTGATGTTATGCTATGTGAATCTCACCTTAATAAAAATAGAACTAAAAAAAAATGCAGTAACAATTTCCAAAAAGGATTAACAAGTACTGTTATATCAGGGTATTTATAAAAATTCAGTCCCCCTCCCCATCCACTGCCAAAAAATGTCTGGGAAATGTTCTGAACTGACATATGACATTCAGGAAATTCCAGTATTTCCTTTGTAATCATTAAATACCTTTGTTGTCATATAATTGCTTCGATTGCAACATCTTTAAAAATGTTTATCCAAGGAATGTACATCCATAGAAGTCCCTATCACAGTAGTAATTCTCTTAGGACACAATACAGTAAATGCTTCCCCTACCCTTTTACCCAATTGAGAAAAATAACACTGCATTCTTGGCCATTTCTTCTCGATGGCTCTTGCCATCAACATATCCTTCCTCCTCATCTGGAACTTCATTATATCACTAATTGGCTATTAAAATATTCCCTGACTGGTTCCTGCTCCTCGATTCTTCCCGTTACAGAATATCTATCCATTAAAACTAGATTAATTTTACTAAGAGCAGTATATGCTCGTTTCTCTTGTAAAGAATTACAAAAGTAGGCTTATGGATTCAAGTGTAATGGCTCCAGAGTCTTCAGGGAGCCAGGTTTCCTTTCAGTTGTCTAATGTCAAGTTTTGACTCATGGTTCCTATCCTTAGAGTAACTACTTAATCCAAGATACCTGGAGATTTCTTGTCCAAGGTGTAAGTAGCTATAGAGAAAAAGAATGTGGAAGAGTATAGCAAAATAAGACACCACCCATTTGAGTCAATTCTCTTTAAGAAACCTTCCAAGAGCTGAGTGTGGTGGTGCATATCTGTATGCCCGCATTTTGGGAGGGTGAGGCAGCGAAATTTCAAATTTGAGCCCAGGTTGGACAACTTAGTTACTTACTGAGACCCTGTCTCAAAATTAAATCATAATAATAATGATGATGATGATGATGATCTGGGGATGTTGCTCAATGCAAAGGCTCAGTGTTTAAGCCCCAGTACCACAGAAAGAGAGACAGACAGACAGACAGACAGAGACAGAGAGAGACAGAGAGAGATAAAGAGAGATAAAGAGAGACAGAGAGAAGGGGGAGAGAGAAAGATTTTCTAAGAAATGTCAGACAATTCTGCTTGTATTTTCTGAATCACAGTGAATGGCAAGATTCAAGAGAATTAAGTCTTTTAACCAGACACTCATGGGGCTGGGGATTTAGCTCAGTGGTTCAAGTGCTTGCCTTGCAAACACAAGGACCCAAGTTCAATCCCCAGCACCAAAAAACAAAAAAACAAACAAAAAAATACAGACACTTACTACACTAAATAAAATTACAGGTTTTATCAAAAAACTGAATTATAAAATTTCTATCAGGCAGATGGTAAGCAGTTCCTTCATTGTGCATATTAAATAGTATATACATACTAAAAATTAAAAATATTTAATATTTTCTCTATATGCTTGGTGTTATATATTATGTATCATGCTTGTAAGCGACACCAGGAACTACCAGAAACAGTGAAGACGTATTTGCCAACCAGCCACTCTGATTTTGCCAGGAGACGAAGCACCAAAGAGCAGAGTCAGACTCGGCACCGACGGAGGAAGCGCGTGGTTCAGTGAGGGAAGCTGCTTTTCACCCCGAGCCGTGGGCAGGGCATTCTAGTGTGCGTTAAGGGTCACCTTCTATGACATCACAAAGCAAATCTCACACTGGCCAGAGAGTCACCTGAATACTCACTGTGAGACTGGCAAGGGAGCTGAGATCTGAACGACAATATGTGCTATGAAGCGGAGCACATGTCTTTGGATAGAACAGACCCAAAGGACTAAACTCAACTGGGGAGAGGAAGGGATGGCGAGTCTCAAGTTAAAGGGTGAACAACACTGAAGTGAAAAAGGCTGAAGATCCTCAAGGGCCGCTGCAGCGAGTGCAGCCTCTCCCTGCTTCAGACTTTATCGTTAACCCAGCGGTGCTTTTTATAACTGGACACACAGAAGGCTTTTCTTGCCTCCAGGCCTCTGTTCTCCTTCCTGTCCCTCTCCGGCTGGCCCAGACACCGCCCACTTCCTCTCTCCCAACCTCACCTGTCTGCAAATGTGCATCTTGTGAAATATCATAGCTGGGACCTTCCTCACTGAGTCTTCCTGAGATCCACACACACCCTCTTAGTCATAGTTAGACAAAATACTTTAGTATAAACTGGGCATGATCTTGCTTTGGTTCTCTCCTCATTATTTTCAAGTTTCTGTTCTTGTATCTGCCTCTCCAATGGGACACTGAGCCTCTTCCAAACAGGCATGTCACTTATGCAAGATTGTCTCCTTAGCACCCAGCGAGAGGCCTGGCATGGATAACGCCTCCGTAGTTGCTGGGGAACGAATGAATGACTCTTGGTCATACTGATTTACTTTACTCACTAAGCTTATTTCTAAGACTCACATTACATTATTGTACAAAGCCGACCCACACTACAGATATCAAATGAGAAAAATAACGTGAAATATATTTCTAACCCTGTAAATGTAGCATCTGGCTTAAGAACACCACTGGGATAGTCTGATGAAATGGTTCTGAGACTAAAACAGTCTCCTTCGCACTAATGAAAGCAAATTGTTTTCGATTTTTGCAGCAGACTTGTTATGAATTTCTGCTGATGGTACTTTGAATCACCAGTAACCGCTTTACTGATTACTCTTCTCAGTTACATAAAAGTGTTGTGTTGTCGGGTTAAAGTGGAGGGATTATTTTATCTGCACGTGTGTGTGTGTGTGTGTGTGTGCATGCACACATGTACACACTCCTGCCTTGAAGTCATAATCATTCAGAACTGAAATGATGGCAAACAAAACATCGTTATTTTGGGTTTGATCAATATGTTCACTTGGAAGGAGTTCAAATACATACAACTCTGCTGTTATTATTGTCTGCTTGCTTGAGTACCAAAGACTTAGTCTTGCACCCGACGGGTGAGGGGTGCACACCTCTACAAACCGTAATGCTTGTGTGTATCTTTGCTCCCACAGCTTCCTCTTGGCGGACCCCCATATCTTCTCTACTCTTCTACAGAATTCAGGTTTTTGTTTCCCTCGATTCATTTCACTCTTTCTCATTCTTAGAATGCTGTGTAATGTGCTGCTGAGATGCCTCGGTCCTGTATTTCTCTCTGAAGACTGAAGTTGTTTCTTAAAGTGGTCGGTGTGTTATTAATAAATCCATAAACATGACACATGTTTTAGAGATGAGAAGGAAAGCAACAGGAGGAAAACAGTATTATTTTTACCTCGTGGTATGCCTTGGCCTGAGAGAAGATTATCACTTGCACTGACTAAGTTTATTCTCTCTGCAGCCCTAAAGAATAAGAGAGGTGGGTGTCTTTATCTCCAATTACTCATCAAGAAAATATGAATTTAATACTGCTGGCCTCATGTGGCTGTTGTGAGCTTAGGTAATACAATACAGGCAAGTCACTTAGAACAGATTCACAAGATAGTAAATACCAATATGTTAGCTATTATCATTATTATGATCTCAACTTTAAGAAAATATCCCAAAGCAAAGAAACATTGATTGACTCTTCTAAATAATAAGGGCTTACCCTAGAATTTAAATTAATGCTTTGTGGCTCCAAATATATGGGTAGCTCCATTGTATATCTTGAGGGAGGTTTATTTTCTTTAAAAGGCTTTTGGAAGCACCTGTTGTATTAATCAAATTCACTATGATTTTAATGGCAGAATTGCACGTGAGTTGGGGAGGATGGCTGGCAACATCTGAATCTGATGAGGACAAGGTAGAAGAGATTGAATCTAAGAGGAATAGATTTCAGCAACCGAAGTTAATGGGAACAGAAATAATTTAGTTTGGACCATATCTCAATGTTTGAATCTCAAAATTTGACTTTAATTAAAGCACCAGCTCAACTATAAACCATAATATTGTTTTCCTAAAAGAGACAGCCTGCTTAAGAAAATATAGATAATGTGATTCATTAAATTCTCCTGACTGGGAGTCAGGATAAAATATAGTTATCTATATTAGAGAAGCAGGAGTAAAGCATGATGCTAACTGCATATAGTAAAGTGCAGATGAGGCCTTACGAAGCAATGTCTGCATTAAAAGTTATTTTAGCTCATCAGTATGACTGCATAGTTACATGACAAAAATATGTGCTTATAGTCTTTTTAAAAAATTTTAAATGATCCCAGTATACCTGTATTTTGTAATGTGCCTGGTGGGAAAGCACTCATTTGGAAACAAATTGGTCATCCCGTCATTTCTATAGCAAATAAAACAATGAGAGTGCAGTGAGTTTTAGCAATAGCTGAATGAGAAATTTTTCAGTTAGCTTTTATTATGATATCAAGCATTAACTATCAGGAAGATTCAGGTCTTAGACAAGAGTATGCAATGGGACTAATACATAAGTGCCTCCAGCAAAGGGTAGGAATACATTAACCAGCACTACTGCGAGATATAATGTGTCTCTTAGTGCAAGATTTAAAAGTGTGCTTTAGGAAAAAATATTCTATTACGACATTTGTATTATAACAATCAACTGATATGCAAATTTGCAGCTAATAACATGGACCTATATAGAATTTATAACAAGATTTAACAGAAAGTTTTTGTTTATATGCTAAAGCAATAAATGCACAAGAAGTTACATCTTTGAAGAAAATCATCTACAACTAGAGGTTTATTGTATTTTCAGGTACAATTTAGTAAATGTGTATATAAACATATTTAAAATATTTTAGAAGGGGATTGTTTACAAAAAATGTCTTAACAATTAGCTTGCTTGTTTTAAGCCATTTATGGTACAATTCATTATTTTATAAGACTGGTTATTTTGAACTTTTAATAAATAGAAGACAAGAATTGCAGAAATGTAATTCTTAACATGGTACGTTACATTTGTACTTTAGCTTATTCTAAAGTACTAGCATTAGCTATTTAAGTCATTTTAATGTTTCTACAACCTAATATATACATTCTTGCGTCTATAAAAATACTGACTTTATTAGATTCCTTTATTTGTTCTAGTACTATAAGTACAAGTGAAAGATAACCTCTCGTGAGCAGCCAGTTTTATAAGACATAGATAATCAGTCTGTTGATCTTTGGTCATGGCTCGGGACCTCACTGCTTCTTACAAGAAGATTTACAATTTTTAAAATGACGTTTTTAAATAGAACGAGTCTTTGCCACATTGTTCAGACTTCTAGTTTACTGTTGTATCAGAGAGATTTTTCACATAGATCCTATTATGTAGGAATCTTTTGTCTTCGCCTTTAATCATGAATTATTTGATGCTGGATAGTGAGCTTCATTCACCGTAGAGGACTCTCATGAAGACTTTTTCACTTTGCCTTATTAGCATCATTAAATGTTGTGTATCTCTAATTTGTACCTTATTAAAATTAGAAGAACCATATAGAGATTTATCTGCAAAATAGTAAGGATTTTATTCCTTGGAGTAGGTCCCCCTCTTAGAGGATTTCAACCCATTATTGTTTAAAATTTATCCTTGAAGTCTACTTCTCTATGGGATTTCACAACACTACAAAGTACATGTTTCATCCTTATTGTCATAAAGTGAATCTTGTTTTTTGTTGGCTCTTGTTATAATTAGTAGTGATTACTACATCTTTCGTTTCATGAGGCAATTATGTTAGCTGAAAGTTCCCTGTGTTTATTATTTTTCCTGCCTGAAAACATAGTTCATGTGTGAGACTATTAGTAGGAATTTCAAAATACTAGTGTTACCAGTGTGTTTGAGACTGGTGATGGATGGCTGTGTAACTCCTATATACTAGGTTCAGGTTTCCAGCAGAGTATTTAATGAAGTGGAGATTCAATTTCAAGAATTCACTGTGGAGTGATCTCGGTATCGTATCAGTACAAGTGAAGTGTTACGATTTAGATCGAAAACGTCCCCCAGAATTCTAATCTGTGACAAAGCTGATTGTATCTTCGGGGCTCTGTACTCATCAGTGGATTCATACATTGAGCTCCACAGTTGAATGTGCTGTTTGGAGGTGGAGCCTGGTTGACAGCAGGTAACTAGGAAACAGACTCAGAAGAGTGTATTCTTGTCCCAGATTGTCTTTTCTCTCTCTGCTTCCTGGTTACCATGGGTTGAGCACCTTCACCTCTGCCATGCTCTTCTGACATCTTGTTTCTGCCTTGGAGCCAGCTGACCATGAACAAAAGCTGTGAACCAAAATAAACCTGTCCTCTAAGTTTCAGGTGTGGGGTATTTCATTCCAATGATGGGGAATTGACTAAAACAGAAGGAGTCACAGAAGAGATAATGCCAAGAGAAAAGTCAGAGTCCGAAGTGCGCATGGTGCAGTCTTCAGTCAACCTTATGAGGAGTATTAAAGTTTTATGAAGCTGCAGAATTGACATAGTTGAAGCAAAGGGATCCCGTTGGATTTGGCATTAGAAACATACTACCCCTGAGAAGCTGACCTGAGCATAGGTAGAATGTGTGTGTTAGTAATTATAAATTAAAAGTGAAGAACACCTGATAGCTGATGGCAGCCAGCATAGGCGGTGGTGGGAGAACATATAGTTCAATACTAAAATCGTCTTTATGTTAAATAATCTTACATGGGACATATTCATTAAGAGGTTGTAGACTAGGATTTAGAGTTCATCTGTCCTGTTTTGTGATGCAATTGTTTATTTATTTTTGGTGCTGGGGTTCAAACTCAGGACCTTGTGCTTACAAGGCAAGCACTGTAACCACTGAGCTAAATCCCCAGCCATATGCAACTATTTAAATTTATGTTAAAACTCATCTAGAGACAGAGATTTCAGTAAAAATGGTGGCTTGAGTAGACCTCACTGAACTCCTCTGAAGTTTCAGCTGAAGTAATTTAGTCACTAAAGATGACTAATTTTCTTAAAATGGAATGAGGAGATTGGAAATGTAGATGATACTTCCTTTGTTTTAGATACTGACACACATAGTTTTTATGTGAAGAGGGGAGGAAGAGATAATAGGTATTGGAAGATTTGAAGAAGGGAACTCAGACCTTCAGTGACATTTGGAGACAGGTGTGTGGTAGCTTGGTTACCTTGGAATCGTCTTGGGCAGGAAGCATGGTATCATGTACCTGACTAGCACGAGTTCTGTGTTCACAGATTGGAAGACTGCTCTTGCCTTTTTTCTCCCCCTGGGTAGAGGAGAGTAATGGAGCTCAAACCCAGGGTATCTCTATCATGGAGCTGTAGCCCCAGGTATTTATTTTACTTTACTTCTTTATTGAGAGACAGTCTCACTAAGTTGCTGTGCACCTCACTAGACTGTTCTTAAACTTGTGATCCTCCTGTCTCAGCCTGCCAAGTAGCTAGGGCAAAATTGTAGCCAAGTGCTGCTGTGCTCAGATGAGTGTTTCCCTTCTGTAGACTTAGAGAAATTTTTTTCAAACTATATCACTTCGGTTGAAAAAGAGTTAAAATCCATAACAGCACACACTTCAATAGAATGATAAAGATAAAAAAACTTAATTAAAATTTAAATTAAAATATGAAAAAGGTACTCATAGAAGAGATTATAGCAGTTTTATAAACAAATTTCAAAATATCAGAAATGAAGAACCTATTTCCTTCACAAGAATTTAAGAAAAATTCATAATAAAGCACTAATAATATGTTATATTTCCCTATAACAGATTAGAAAAATTAAAAACATTTAACATGGAGAGTACAATAATAAGAAATACGAAGTTACCATTCTGTCTATGATGGTGTCATCCTTCTTTTCTCTTTACTGGGACGCAATACCTAACACCTACACACCACTTAAAAGAGGGAAAGTTTCCTTTGGTTCACAGTTCCTGGTTTTCAGTCCATGGTTTGCTGGCTACAAGGCAGGGCCAGATGGCAGAGGAGAAACATAGCATAGCATAGCAGTCAGAAGCACAAAAAGTGATAAGGAAGGAGGGAAGGAGAGAGATCCTTCCAGTCCACATCCCCAGTGACTCTTTATCTTCACCAGGCTTCACCTCCCTAGTCACATGTAGCTACAAACTCACCAGGAACAAATCCACTGAGGAATATCACGCCCCTGTGATCCAATCACTTCTCCAAAGTCCCACCTGTGAATGCATGAGACTTTGGGGCAACACCTATGAACCGTAACAGATGTTATAAAAATTCATTTAGTAGTTTTCATAATGTTACTTTATAAATGCTATAATTTATAAACTCACTATATTAAAAAGCCTACATATATATGGGCTTTCAAATATATTTGTATCTGTGTTTATGATAACCTGAAAACTATCCGACCTAACATGAGATACATTGGTTTTCCTTATAATATTGAACCCTGAAGGTCGTTGAATTTCTTCTACATAATTATATATTTTGCTATTGGTGAGCACATTGTAACATCATGATTTGATGAAAGGTATCTATTACTTGAGATATTCACTGACTGAAAAGTAAGGGTAAAATTTCTGAAATGTTATATTTGTTCTGTTATTAAAATGAATATTTTAAAATAGGTCACACAGTCCTTAAAAATGCTCATTTCTGTAAAAGTCAACTTCATATTTTATAAAGTATTCTTATCAGTGAATATAAGAAAATTATTTAATGTAAGTGTAGATCACTTAGCAATTGTTCCCACATTTATACATTGAAACATTTTGCAGAACAATTTTCTTTGGATGTTTTCATCAAGTTCTATTTTTATTTTTTTAAAACCGATGTTGTTAAGGTTCATTTTCCAAAAGTGAATACATTTTAGAAGTAGTTAAAATTGGTAATATAAGTCAAGAACACTGAGGATTTTTGATCACATTCAGAATATTTAATTTCCCCTCCATCTGATAATAATTTTGCATGTAAAAAATAACACAAAACTATGTCAATTCGAAATAACCACCCACACACCTTATGGAATTAAAATATTGTGTGGGTTTGAAATCATGAGTATGTTCTGTAAGCATGGTCTCCAAAACCATATTTTTCTCAAAAAATATAATAATGACAGTTGTTGAACCAAATGATTTGATATTTTAATGTCAGGAACTTGCTCAGTAGTCTCTGGATCTTGGTTTATAGTGTTAACTAGAACATTTGGATTTCAAGGACATAAAGTCTCATGATAGTAAAATATAGTAACAGAAAATTTTAGAATGAAGAGGAAACAGAAAGTCCATTAAAAGCTATCATTTTCTAGCAATGCATTAAGAGTTTTTTTGAAGTGTATATTTTTGTTGTAGATAGATGAGTTATGTGCTTATCAATTTAAACCGCTTGCCTAGCATATGGATAGAATCAAAGATATAGGGTACACATTTTCAGGGTGCCTCTGAATGCTATATTTAATTTCTGAACAAACTTGGCACTATACAAATGGAATGTAAAGCAAGCTTTACAATTTTACACAACCAATTGATACTTAAAACATGATAAGATAAATTTGGGAATTTCTTTTACTCTTGCCATCCATTAAATCAGTAAAATTGTTTACTACACGTACATGGGCCACTTGCAGCAATTTTCAGGATAGTTTTTCTATTCAAAAGTCCCAGACTGTTAACTGTTCCTTTTATATCTGGTTCAAAATTGTAGACTAGAGAGTAGAATTCTTACAAACATGTCCTGTATTTTTCTCATTAGGATAATTTTCGTACATAAAACAATATCATAAGAAATAGACAAAAGAAAAGATTTCATTATCTGACAATAAAATGCATACTACTAAAAAAAAAAGGTGAGAGAGTCCTATAAATTTACTCAGTATCATTGTTCTTCTGGGTTTTTTATTAAAATTTAATTCATCAGGTTTATACTCTAACAACTAAAGAGGGATTTATAATTTTAAGTATATTTATTCTAGTGTTCAGCCATTCTGCAAATTTGTGATTTCAATCATTCTTTTGGGAAAGTTGTAGTCTTCTTTTTTCTCATAAAAATTAAAGGAATTAACTGGAAGATTTTTCTTTGTTTGTTTTAATATTCTTAAACTCTGCTAAGTGAAAGTAACTTAGTTTATTCCTTAGTCAACAACTACTAAGTCTTTGATTTAAAAACATTAACCAACTGTTGAACTAATTAGTATTTACTGGATGTTTAGTTGGTATATTCCAGGTCTCTAGTACTAAACGAGGTTGTAGGCATTATGCAAATCTGACATTGAAATATATAATTGATGGATAAATGACATAAATACCAGAAGTGTTCAAATAATCAAGGGAAATAAAACAATATAAATGCTCTGTAATTGAAGTGAATGTCCAAAGAGTAATAAAAATGTGATACCTGTGTTCCATTCAAGATGAGGTTGAATATAAGTTAAAACACCTTCATTATTTTGGGTGAGCCTCGAGAATTCATGTTTTCAGTCAGGGCTGCCAATCATTAGCTCTAAAATTTCTTTTTATTGACCATATTTTAACCATTTATTTGGTGTTCCAATCTATCTTTGATTGATTTAACCAAATCATCCAGTTGACTTGGTTTCTTTGTGTTATTAAGGCTTTGTTCTTAAATGGAAGGAAATTAATCAATCGTGCCATGTGGAAAATTGTGTCTAATAAATGTACAAAAAAAATCTGTATATTTACCCAACTGCTTACTATTGTGACATTGTTCTGTAATGTCAGAGGAAAACACATAGTAGATATTCCATGAATGCCTGTGGAGTAAAAAAAGAATATTGGGTGTGTACTCCCTCAGATTAAATTAAAATCTACTGATATTTGTAAGCACTGATTGTATAGTAGACATAAGGTATATATAATATGGGAAAGATGAGAAAGTTATGGATACTATTTTGTATAGTTCAGAAATCTTCCAGGCCACTCAGGTATGTAAACAATTAAAATATTTTTTCTAATTGGCTTCTATATGGGAGGCTCTACAAAGGGTCATTAAAAGGCCACTAGCATACAGCTCAAATTATACTCTACCACTTAGGGCATGTAAAATTTGTATAAAATACTCTACTACTTACTAAATATCCCTTTGCTCCAGACAATCCCTTTGTTCCAGACATCACACATGTAAAATGACAATTTTGTCCAGGGTATGTCATGAGAATAAAGTTAGATTTCTGTGTGTGAAGATGTAAACACAATCATTGGCATACGGTAACTGATCAATAGAAATGATCTGTTGTTATTTTACTATTATTAATATCATCATACTTGTGAGAAATATCAAGGAACAAAGGAGTACATTGAGACTCAATTATTGTGTATACTGTTTAAAATATTATGCTAACTACTTTAGATTTTATGATGAATTAAATCTAGTACAGCTTTAAGAGATAATTGTGTCTCCCTATTTTGTTGCTGTGGAAAATGAGGCCCAGTGAGTTTTAACTGACACTCAAAAGCAGATGTTTGTGCCAAACTGCAGCCCCTGAAATATTCAGGGGGCAAAGGAAGGTGAGAAGAATGCTAGGTAGAGAACGTATGTGTAGAGACTTGAGTTTAGTCGAGTTATTGAACATATCGTCCCAGCTCGTTCTGTTCTTAAGATTTCCTGTGATTGGAAATTCCCAGAATTCCTTGTGCTCATCCCCTTCTCAGCTCAGCTACAGCCAGCTCCTACTGGGGTCCCGTTGTCTGCTCAATACTCTGAGTGGTATTCGACGCTTACCATTGTCTTCGGAATCTAATGGAATCCTCCAAGTTTGGATTTCATTGTTACCGAATCTGCTTTGATCTTCCTTGTCCACATTTCTGTCCTATTACTCTGCCAACGGATTGCTTTGCTTCACTCATGATGAAATTTTAGTGATTCTTCTGAGAATGCTTGTGCTTCTTCCTTTTTCTGTATCATTGATCCAGCTCTTTTGATTAGAAAATTTCTCCCATTCTCTTTCACTTATTTAAATACTTCCCATATGCCAATATTTAGATTAAGTTCTTTATAGTCCAGGAGTCACAGCTCAATCATAACAGCAATAAATCTGAGACACAGTCACCCAGGGATGACGTTATATCCAAAGTGTCAAGACACTGTAATGCTGAAAATTACTGTTAAGGTAGAAAAGAGACTCTTGAAGGATTTTCACTGTCTGGTAGCTTCTAAAATAGAATAAGCCAATGGTCATCAAATTATGTTTATTTTTGACAATGCATCTTCTTCTTCATTATAATGACAAGCACTTTCCGTGTGTCCCCCTCTATAGGATCAGTGGCATTGCAAAATATCCAGCTCCAAGTAATTTAAATAATCAAGAGAGTTCGTTGACTCAAATAACAAAAATGTCACCTATTAGCAAGGACTTCAATCAAGTCTTTACCTACAGACTTAATGATTTCACCAGGGAACTGATTTTATTCTTTTTATGTCATTTTCTTTGCTGAGTGTAGATCTCATCCTAAACCTGCACACTTTCCCCATCGCTCACCAAATATAGTAAAAAAAAAAAATAGATGTCAATAGTTTATGGAAGGAATATTATTTTAATTTCTATCCATCTGCATAAGGAGTTCCTTTCGTTTGGGTAGTTTCCGCATCCAATATTCTGAGAGTCTCATTATTAGATTGACCAAGGCAAATAGCACCAGTAAATCTATTCTGGGCCCAAAGAAATTGAATATTCATTTTGATTGAGTTTAGGTCATGCATTTTACATTCTCAATCTGGAGTTGGATTCTTCAGAACAGAGGGAAGATTCGTGGGGTGAGACATAGCAATATTGAGTCATACAGGGAATAAACTTGGAATATTTCCCCAATTGTTTGTGTACTATTAATTTTCTCTCAGAAATGGTTTGTAATTTCCTATGTAGAGGTCTCGAACATCTTCTTAAAATTTATTTCTAGGTATTCTACATATTTGATGCTATTGATTGATTTTCAACTTCAAGACAACATTTTGTTGTTGAGAAGTAGGATTGTAATTATTTTTATATACTGACCATGTATCCACCAGTTTTAACAGTTGACTAATTGCTTTGAATACATAATACATATTTAATTCCTTTTACTGAAATGAATTCTTTTAAGTATTTTAATGTGCAAAATCAAGTCATCTTTAAATAATGCAGGTGTTACTGGGGCTTTCCATTTTTATAACTTTTTTTCTTTTCATCATATTTTCCTGTATAAGAAATAGAAAATAATGATAAATAAACATTGTGAGCTGAATATTTTGTCTTTTTTTGAATTAAAGCAAAAACCATGGAGAATTTTACCATTAGGTAGATGTAGATGTAGCTGCAGATATAGTTCATTAAATTATGTGAGTTTTCTTTACTGAGAATTTACATCACTAAGAAGTGTTGGATTTTAGTATCTTTCTTTGCTTACTGTAAAATATGGAGAAAGTCCTTGAAAATAAAATTTATTGAAACATTTTTGCCTAGAACCTGTCAGTTTTACCTTGATTGAAATACTAACAGATGGTTGCTTAAATATCCTCTTATTGTTCGTAAGTACCCTTAGTATCTGTAGTAACATGGCTTTTTAAATCATGATCTTGGTAATTTCTAAGTTTTGTCTTGATATCCTGTGGTTTGGATTAGCGATGTCCCTGCAAAGCCCCCTTGTTCAGAGGTGCACTTTCGCATGGTGCCTAGATCTGGGTGCTGTGGCTGGATGTGCTTTTGGGGGCTAGGGCCCGATTAGAGGAGGTACAACACAGAGAACAGACCCTGGAAAGGCACAGCTCTGTACCTGGCTCCTACCCTCTCCCTCCAGCTCTTCTCATGCTATTTCCTGGCTACCTTGAGTTCAGCAGCTTCCTGTATCATGCCCTTCTGCCAGCTGGCTCTGTCTTGGAGCCAGTCAACGGTGCACTGGAGACCTGAATCCATGAAGTGAAACAATCCTCTCTTGTTTTAGTTGCAGGTCTCAGATCCTTTGTCCCATCACAGAAAAGTTCAATAAAACATGACTGAAACAAATAAGAGAGATAATATTTAGGCATATATACCATATATCTGCCCTTTGTTTCATTAAGTTCTTTTCTTACCTGTGTTAATGACTCTCTTTGATAGTCTTTGGACTTATATAATGTTTATTTTTTTCCATTTGCAAAATTATATCATTGATGTTTCAAGCTTCTTGTAAGTATATGTAATGCACATATATATATATACACATTACATATGTGCATATTATGTATTTATATGCATGTGTTTACTGAGAACATTTTTTTAAGGGCTTGCTGCATCTGGCTAGTGTTGATATGTTGCAGTTCTTTTTTTTTTCCTTTCAATATACTTATAAACTTTCATTCTGACTTCTTTTATTCATCAGTTATAAGAGTGTTGCTTAATTTCCAACCAATTCAGGATTATATAATGATCTTTTTGGGTTTTTCTAGTTTTCTATTATTAATTGCTATTTTAAAAACTGTGAGTAAATAAAGTCTGTATTACACTAATTCTTAGAGGTGGAAACACTGCATATTGTGCTGTTCCTTCAGTGAATAACATGCACACCTACACATATACACACACACACAAATGTGTATCCATATATAGTCAGTTAATTCAAATTAGTGAATTTGAATTTGACATAATGTTCATTGTTTTATAGTCAAAGCATGAACAGAAGAAAAGAGAATAAAATTTTTCATCACTACTATTTTTTTTTAAGAAACATAACAGTGTTTCCACAAGAAAATGATCTTCAAATTCTAAACAAAAGATTGTAAAATGGATGTTTAAGCATGAGCAATAAAAATAGTTGGGAAGAAATTCGTAGTTAAGACCTTGAGGGTTGGCAATGAAAAGCAACTCAAAAATCAATTAAAGAATACTGCGTAGTTCCCATCCACAAATATATTTTGTCTGTGCATATTCGAGAGTGTATTTAATTAGAAACTACAATATGTATTTTTAGCCTTTTTCAAATTCAAATTTATTAGATTTAGAAACTATAACATGCATAGTTACTTTTGAAATTTATGAATGCGCTTTTTTTTGGTGCTGGGGATGGAACTCAGGGCCTTGTGCTTGCAAGGCAGGCGCTCTAACCACTGAGCTAAATCCCCAGCCCTGAACGCATTACTTTTAACAGAATTGAGATGTATCGTTGTGTATGTCAGCGAGGTTATTTGTGTGTTCTCTTCTGGATACATTATTGTTTCATTTATGGCTGAGAGCTTCTTTACTTCCTGCCTCAAATTCACTGCTTGAGGCCTGGCTCAAAAAGAAGGTATCTCAAGCTACAGGCAAACCATTTTCTAAAAATACATCAGAAAAATTTTCCTTCTCAATGGAAGGATAAAAATCACTGAACAAGTATTAATTGCTCTTGCAAATTATTTTCTTTTCTTTGACTCCTATCTAATCTGAAGGCGATACCAGAATTGTTTCAGGGGGAATATCTGCATACATTAGCTTATTCTAAAGACAGTATTTGAAAATATCATTCTCCAGAGCTATAAAATGGATTATTTTCTCTATTTCCTCCAGCCAGAACTTTTCATTTTGCCTACTTCAAACTTTGATTTTGAAGACATTTTAATCTACTAATTACTCATTGCATGCGAACAAATTCTTAAAAGTTTAGAAAACAAATCATCCCTAAATATTTGCATGCATATGTCTATCAAGTAATCCAAAAAATTCCAGTCAGGATTTAGATGTTGGTCGGGGTTCAGAGTTTTGTAACGACACCTAAAACTTGATTTTCTAATGTTTCTGTAACTTTATTAACATTCTTTTAAGGCTCTACACAATTTATACTACTTTTTTTTAATTCAAAGTGCTTTGACTTGATATTTATTCAGTTGATTACCTAATGTAATACAATATATGATATAAAATTTTGTGCCACTGAAATTGATTTAATCCAAACTTTTTCAAACATAAGAAAGTGAAAATTTAGTAAGGTTTGAGGTTTTCACAAAATGTTATCTGGAATGGCCAAGGATGAGCCTCACCCTCCCCTAAAAGTTAAAAGTATTTTAAACTCTGTGTATGGGTGTGTGTGTACACATGTGCATGCATGTGTGCAATGGAGGATTGACCTCTAGGGTCTAGGCACTCAGTTATGTCTCTAGTCCTTCCCTCCCTCTTCCCTTTATTTCTTCTTCCTTTGAGTTCTCACTAAGTTACTAAAGTGCTCAGGCTGGGCTAAAACTTGTGATCCTCCTTCCTCAGCTTCCCAGAATGGTGAAATTAACACCATGTGACACCATACAGAACTAAAGCATTTGAAGTCTTACAACTGATTGTATCAGGTCCACCTAAATTATCTGAGGTAATTAATTAAAGTACAAATATTTTATACTTTACTCTTAGAAACAAATATCCCTGGAGAGCAACATATAGACTAGTGTTTGATCAAATGGCTGGGAGCTATAGACTAGCCATACTGACATATGGAAAGACCAAGACAGATAGTTTTAACAGCCCGCTACAATCTATGCAATGCTTAAGATGACAACCCTCTCTCCCTAAGAGGAAAAAAAAATATGTCCTTTACTTGTTCTTTTATGATTTTAAAAAACAATTCCAGAATTTTATTTTCCTCATTCTACATCATCTAATGTTTAGAATCAGTTTATATTCAGTAACACTTCCTCCACATGTTATTTATTGCTAGGTGTCTCCCAAAACTAACCTCACATATTGATTCTTTAATTTAGCTAACTTACTCTACACCAAACCTGTCCTAATTTGCTCTAAGATTATTTTAACAACATGGCTGTTATTACCTCAGAGAAAATCCTGAGTATCTATCAAATGCCAAAGAAAGAGCAATTGATAATATGCCTTTAATATGCACAAGTAAAATTCAATGGTTCATTTTCTCACCATGTGACAGTGCTAATAGTTAGGATTTTAAAACAAATTCAATGAGCTTAATCTTTTGTCTACTTGGATTTTTATCAGCACTGGAGATCAAATTCAGTGACTTCTGTACACTGTTATTTTGAGATAAGGTCTCATTAATTTGCCCAGATATGACTCAAACTTGGAATCCTCCTGCCTCAGCCTCCCTTAGTGCTGGGATTACAGGTGAATCTGTCCAGGGTGTGTACTAGAAAGTTCATATATTCTAAAACTCCATTTCAGAGATATTTGCCCAGTTCTAGGATTGTAAAGTCAAGTAATTTTTAAAACATCACCATTCTTTTAAAATAAAAATGAGAATGAAATCTAGACCCTCTTCAAGGACAATGTACCCAATACAAAGTAGCCCTGTAAATTTGAATATTATGCTTAATATTGCTGCATTGTATTATAGAGATTTCCTTAGAATTGACAATGACCTCGTTATATTTTTAAAAGTTTAGCATAGAAATCAATGAAAAATAAAAAAGAACATTGAATAAATTCTGAAACTCACATAGATTTATAAGAGCCATTATTAGTCCTGATTTATTCCGACACTTCACTGTGATGGTACAGTACTTACAAAGTGTGCTTCCTCCTTCAAGTCTGTCAATAAGAGGGATCCAGAAATAACTAAAAAAGAGATGAATTTTGTATGTCTCTTATGAAGTAGGAAAAGTTCAAGAATTGAGTCTATTTTTAAAAAAAATCCCAAATGACAGGAAAAGAGTGTCCTGTTCTTGTTCCTGACTTTAAATTAGTTGCTTTAGTTCCTCAGTCCATAAAATTAAAGTTTTTGCTGCACTTTTGTAGCATTCAAAAATTCAAGGACTTACTTAAATTACCAAACAGGGTGGAAAGATATTTTAATAAAAAGGGCAAGTGAGAATCATTTCATGTAGAATATTTCTGGGTATAGTATCTTGTTCTGTATTATGTTAAGGCAAGGAAATAAACTGAAAAATAATATAGAAATTCATAGAAATATGGTGAACCACTACAGATCATGTCATGAAATGAATTGTTAAAATATTTGATCAAAAATTTTAAGAATAACTGGAAATAAGAACAGCTGCATATATTTGCTTTTTTATTTTATTTTATTTTATTTTTTTGGTGGTGGAGGGGTGCTGGGGATTGAACTCAGGGCCTTTCACTTCTAGGAAAATGCTCTACCACTGAGCTGAATCTGTAATCCTTATATTTGTTTTTTTTAAGTGAAATTCTATGGTAACGTTATAAATTTCACTGTTCTAGGGTAAAATTATGTCATAGTTCAGATTATATTGGATGAAAAGAAAGAGAAATTAGGAATAGTTAAGGAATCCCATCTGATAAATAATCACATCTCAACAGTTTGCCTGTTTTAAGTTCATGGATTAATACTTCACAAAATTCATGTCAAAATACTCTTAAAGATAAAGGTATGATAAGTGAACATTGAGGATCCAAGTAATACATCTCAAGGCAATAGATTTGTCTAGACTCATGTCATATTTGTAATATTCATATTAGTTATTGAATTCCTTATTACATAATGTTCGTGTTTTATTTTAAAAGAGACAATTCACCAAACATTCCTAGAAAACTCATGCTCAAAGACGGTATGTGCATTTTTGCCAATGACATTCCATATCCTTAGATGTGTTCAGAAAAATTGAGAGTCCTTGGTGAATTTGTGTGTAGGAGTGCTTTGCATTTAAAACAATGTAACATTAAAGATCCCATTATATTATATTCTTTCATTATATTATATTCATTCTTTTAAAATCCTATCATTCCAAAATGGGCATCATCTAAGAAGTATGACAAATTCTTAAAACTCAATGAAAATAAATATCAAATCACCTATTCTTCCTGTTGCCATTACCACCACGCCCTACATCACCCCCACTCGCACAATATACCTTCTTTAGCCACTCCAGTAAAATCAGACAGAATGTGTGCGATTATAAAATAATAATATATTTTATTACATCTCTGACATATAAAAAATGTAGAAGCGGACACATTTGTCTTTATGATAAAGTTTCTCATGAAGAATCTGAATTATCTCTAGTGCACCTTTGGGAGGAAAAGAGTAATAATTGTGAAATACATTCAGTTCTTATAGAGCTTTCTGCACAATAAAAGCCTGCTGCCTGGGAGAAAAAACTTACCAGGACCTTATGCTGGCTGGGGAAGAATGCGCTCTTCACTCCAGCCCTTTCTACACTTTCTCTTTCTCACAAGAGGAGGTGAAGAAATGGGCAACCCTAACTATTGTGGTTTGGGAAACACTGCAACCAATAAGGGAGGAGAGAAAAGGATTTGCCATTGAAGTAATGCTTGTGCAGTCACATCTCTGAGACAGAGGTCCGCCAAAAGACTGAGATTTCTTTGCAAAGTTTAGAACTCTGCTCCTACACAAATGAACCATCGTACTAAAGGTGACTGCACCAGCATAAAAACAGTGGACCACGGCTGAGAGGACAAGAAGATGTAGACTCTCTCGGAGGACAGGGCTTAGGGAAGCCTGATTATGTTAGGCTTTCCACTGAAGAGGAAGTAAAACCAATGGCACTAGAAGAATTGAATTCACAAGCACCCATCGCTATACAAATATCAAACACAGATCGAGCCTTGGGCATATTAACATAAATCCTAAACTAAAATACATATGGAAAAACAGAATGAAAAATATAGAACACAATGTCAAAAGGTGTAATATAAATCTAATTGGAATGCCAAAGAGCAAAGAGAGAATAGAACATAATATATATTAAAAGTAATAATGGCTGAGAATGATCCGAAATCAATGACAGATACCAAAACAAACACTAAGCTCATGAACCATGGAGAACATGACCAAGAAGAAAAAATAAAGCAAACCATCCAAACTAACCAATTTAAGCCTACTCTATTCAAACTACAACAAATCAGTCACAAAAATATTTGAAGTAAGTTGAAGAGTGAGCTTACTATAGTGGGTACAAGTAGGATTATACTGGACTTCTCATGGGAAAGTAGGTGAGCAAGACGAAAGCTCATCGCCACCAGATCCTTCTTGCAAGAAATGGTAGAAGTTTTCAGAAGATGGATAAAGGTACCAGCCAAAAGCATGGGTCTACAGAAGAAAAAGAAGAGTTTAACCCCTGGAGTTGTAATCACTAGGGGAAAATTTGTATAGTTTTTATAATAAGACAGGAAATAAATGTAATCATATCAAAGGTTTAATTAAAACCAGAGGAAGCAGAAGAAAAGATAAGAGTAAAGAAAGAATAAATGGAACAAAGATAAAAACACAGATATTACATATTAACGTAAGAATGTAAAATTATTTTAAATATAAATCATGTAAATAAAAACTTTAAAGTAGACATCAAATCTATTAAAAAACACAATATATGTCTACAAAAACCCACTTTAAATACAGAAAGCGTATGTAAAAGGAAAAGAAAGAAGAATGACCTAACAAGATAACCCAACACAAAAAATGCTGGTGTGGCTGCGTTAATGTCAGACAAAGCCAACTTCAGAGAAAGGAAAATCATTAGGACACTGCGTGATGATAAATGGGATCGAGTTTCCAAGAAGATGAACCAATCCTAAACCTATATGCAGCTAACATTAGAATGTCAAAATGCACGATGTGAAATGGGGGTTGAACTGAAGGAAGAGACAAATACCTTCTTACAGTTGATCACGTCAAAACCCCTCTTCTAGTAATTGATACATCAAGCAGACAGAAAATCATTGAGAATACAGAAGACTGGAACTATATTATCAATCAAACTGAATGTAGTGATAGCCATAGAATTTTCTTACATAATTACCTAGTACAGTTGAAAACTTATGTCCCCACAAAGACCTGCATAAAATTTTATAGCAACTTTATCTGTAATTATTAAAATCACAAAACAACCAAGATGTCTTTCGATTGTAGATGGATAAACTAATGCATGCAGCGAAATAGCAGTCAGTGATAACAGAGAATGAATTATGAAGTCATACAAAAATACCAAATTATTTAACATTCTGTAGAAGGCCAAAGTACAGAAAAAGTAAATCAAACTACAGTTCAAGGGGTTTGAGTGGGAAGAGAATTGGACAAATGAAGCACAGGAGAGTTTTTAGGATGACCAAAACACTCTACATGGTATTATAATGTTGGATACATAGTAGTGTTTGTCTTATAGAAATTTATAGCTCAAAATTAACCTAATGTATGAAATTTTAAAAGTCATTTAGGCAATTTGAGATCCCAGGATGGAATGTAGCATGTGAAAAGAGAGTAGATTAGTATTATAGATACATGAAGAAGCTTCAGTAACACATATAGGGAAATAGGTGCCTACCTGAGTAACACTGAAAGTGGACTGTCTGTAGAAGACTAAGGGTAACGGTGTACTTGAACAGTGTATTCTAGTGAATAAAGTCATTTCCCACTTGGGTGTGTGTTAACTCTGTAACAATTCTATTTGCATAATGGGATTAAACAAGGAAATAAATTAAGAGAAATGAAGAGGACCAAGTTTCTTATTGTTGGAAACAGGAGATTACACATGAGCAAGGGAGACTATAGGGCAGTGGATTAGAATAGGAACCATTGGTATGTGCTCCAGTGTAATGTACTATAGATAATGACACATAAGAGCTATCCATTGGCTTGTGACCGTACTTGAGTTAATATACATGCATATATTTCTTTACTCAGGCAACTGGAAGACCTAGAAGTAATGGTATCTCAGCAGGGAGGAGCATACATGGTTTAAAATCTTAAATTCTCTTGCATTCCTTTATTTGTTCTATTTTTAGAAGAAATTCAGTTTTAACAGATGCATAAAGACTTTATGTAATAATGTTTGTATACGGTGTAAAATCACATTGAGTAGTATTAAAAGCAAGTTAAACATATGACTTCTCAAAAATTCATCATTTTTATAATGAAAACATTTAAAATAATTGTGCTAGGATTTCTCTATTGTTATGAAATACACAGTTTACATTATTTTCTGTAATCACCTGATTATGCAAAAGCAGCCGTGAACTCCTTGCTCCTACCCAACAATAACTTATTTCCCATTCTGAAATAAAAAGAGCCAAGGTTCACAGTATTGGGTTAGAACCAAAGTGTGATGCAAACATCCATATTGATGTAATTATATGATTAAATAAGTGTAAGAAAATAGCTAAAACTTGCATGTGAAAGAATTCCAAAGAATTCTTCCATGTGAGAGAATTCCAAAGAATTCCAAAGAATTCGTGTAGACGCTCCTTCAAGGAGATAGACGATAATTCTCATTGCTCAAGTGTGGGTTGTTTATAACAATGTCCTCCAAAGGGCACAGTATGGGAAAAGGCAAGGAAGTTACTTTCGAGAGACATGAGAATCATCACCCCTCCCGGGGGATCAGTGTCAACATTAGTAGTGATCATTCATGTTGACAGCATGCAGCATTAATAACCTGTGAGGAGAAAAGCACTGGCCTCCTGGTCTTCTCTCCCAACCTCATATTCCAAGTCTAACAATCATGAACACATCAAAGAAATCTGTATACAGAACACTCTACGAAAGCCTGAACGGTCTGAGAAACTGGCTCAGCCAAGAGGAATCTAAGGAAATCTGAATAGTATAGACCGGTGATGGTGAAACTTTTAGAGAGCGAGTGCCTAAACTGCAACCCAAAACTCACTTACGTATTGCAAAGTGGCAACATTGCAATTAAACCTGAACACTGAGGTTTTAGTCTTTTTTTTTTAATTTTATTTTAATGGTATATTTTAGATGTACATAGTGATAACATTCGTTTTAGGGGATTTGTACATGTACATGATATATCTTGTTGCTTCTTTTTTTCCTTTTCTCTTCCCCTCATCCCCTCCTCCCTTCTTATTTTCAAAAGCTTTGTTTCCACTTTTCCCTTCTATTCCTTATTTCTCTTGTCCCTCTGCTCCTTCCCCCTCCCCCTCCCTTGTTCCTCTTCCCATTTGAACACTTTCTTCCCTTTCCCAATATAATACGTTTCAGTCTGTATTTACACTTTCAGTTTCTCACACCAGAGAAACAATATGGTATTTAAACATGTGTGTCTGATTTATTTCACTTAAGAGTATGAACTCAAGATGCATCCATTTACCTAGAAATATCTCAAACTTATCATTCTCTATGGCAGAGTAGTACTCCATTATATTAAAAACAAAAAACAAAAACCTGCATTTTCTTTATCCATTCCTCGGTCGATGGGCATTTGGGCTGTTTCTAAGATTTAGCTATTACAGACTGCTTTATGCCGCTATTATGCTGCTACAAACATGGTTGTGCATATATTGCTGTGGTATGATGCTTTTAATTCTTTTGGGAAGATACCAGGAAGGGGAATAGCCGGGTCAAATGGAACCTCTAGTCCTACTTCCCTGAGGAATCTCCACACTGATTTCCATAGTGGTTGCACTAGTCTACACTCCCACCAACAGTGGAAGGGTTCCTTTTTCCCCACATACCCTCCAGCATTTGTTACTGGCTGATTTGTTGATAATAGCTGTTCTTTCTGGATTGAGATGGAATCTCAGGGTTGTTTGCGTCTCTCTAGTGACCAGTGATATTGAACATTTTTTTCATACGTATGTGTTCTGTTTCTACTTCTTCATCTGAGAAGTGTCTATTCATTTCAGCTGCCTACTTTTGGATTGTGTCTTTAAATTTGGGGCCCCTGATTTTTTTGAGTTCTTTCTATATTCAATATATTAGTCCTTTGTCAGAGGAATAACTGGTAAAAAATTTTTTTCCACTCTGGGTTGTCTCTTCACTCTGTTGGTAGTTTCTTTTGCTGTGCAAAAGCTTTTTAATAAGATGAGATCCTAGTTGTTGATCCTTTGCAATATTTCCTGGGCAATTGGGGTTTTGTTCATAAAGTCTTTGCCTACACCTATGTCTTTGAGAGTTGTACCTGTTCTATCTTGCAGCAGATTTAGTGTTTCTGTTTTAATATTTAGATCTTTGATCCACTTTGATTTTAGCTTGGTATATGGGGAAAGATACGGGTCTAGTTTTAATCTTCGGCATGCAGAAAGCCAGTTTTTCCAGCACCATTTACTAAAGAGACTATCTTTCTTCCAGTGAGGCTGTTTAGAAAAAAGCAATTCATACACTTGGCTCACCTGCCAACACAGAGGGCTGTGCACGCCCACCGTGGCCCATGTGCCACAGGTTCACCACCACTGATATAGACGTTTAAAATAATAATTCAGCAATATTTGTTCATTGTGGCACAAAGACCATATGACCTAAAATGTTAACAATTAACCTGCACGTGTTTGTATGGGAACTTTGTACTACATTTACAATTTTTTGAATAAATTGTATTATAAAATTAGAAAGTCTACTCAACATTTATAATCTCCTATTTGCCTATGAAAATCATTCATTTTATTTTATTTTATCAGAAATCAGCAGTTTCAAAGAGAACTGCAGAAATAACATAAACATCTCCAGTTTGAACATCCAGTAGACTCAAAAAGGAACATATGGATGATAATCTCGCCTTGCCTCCAATATACATTTCTCTTCTTTTAGTCAACTGGCTGTGTCTTACAGAGCAGCTCACAATTAGCTCCTAAAGAAAGACCCCGAGTTTTCAATGTAATATAGCACAGGGATTGATTGTCATAACAATTCCAAAATTAGGGACATACCAAATTTTATTAAAATGCTCTGATTACTAAATTAGTGAAGTATGTAATATATTTAAAATTAATGAGTTTTTAAATTTTAAGGGTATTGAAAATGTAGGCAACTAGAATGATTAAATCTCTAATGATCTCAGGTAAATTATTTCTTAACTGTATGATTAATTATGTCCTGAATTCTATAGCAGTAATAATACTACATTGAAATAATATTTCCATTAACAAATCTCCTTGAATGAAGTTATAGTATATAAATGTATATTTCTATTTGATCTTTTCATGCAATATATTGTTTGATTCATAATGTCAAAGTACCCTATATTCCCAAATTAAAAAATAACTTATTTTCCCCTTGTAAAAATTAAAATAGTATTCTATTGCTATTTTGTATGAATGATACTTTGTCTTAATATGGAAATATTATGCCATTTCTTAAAGAATATTTAGCTGTAAAATATTGTAGATAATTTTTATTTCCAGTCTACATGTTAAATTGTCATTTACTGTTGTTTAATTACAGATTAGTTAATTTATTCATTTACACAGTATGGTAGACAATATAATTGTACATTTTAACCCAAATACAGAAAAGGATTGAGGTTGTGCCCTTCTGACTAGTCCTATGATGCAATGTTTGATGTATTTGCTTGTTTGATGCAATTTGCACTTTTGCTCCTTGTTGTATATGTGTATTAGTCAGCTTCCCCATTGCTGTGACGCCTTTCCTGACACCCACAACTTGAAGAAGGACAGGTTTCATTTGGCTCAGGTGTTCACAAGATTCAGTCTGTAGTCCGCTGTGACCAGGTGAACAGGGCTAGAGAAGGTCAAAGGAACCATATAAAGTACCCACGATCATGCCTCCATGACTCATTCAAAATGTGTTTTATTTACTAACCTTCTAGGCAGATCCAAAGCCAATCAAACTGACACAATTAAGCTTAATCATCACCTTCTGCCCTTGTCATACTGACAACTAAACACATCTTAAACGGTACTTAATCTCAAAAGAAAAAAGTTCACCTGACATGATATAACTATCATACATAGAATTTCCTGCATACAATTGAAAATATTTTAATCCCTTTCCACAACATTTCAACAATTCTAGCATTTTTCAAAAGAAGAAGTCAAGGTCTTTTCTGTGATCAAAGCAAATTCTTGTCTGTGAACCCATGTTGAAATCCGAAACAAGTTACATAATCCCAGAGTCCAAGGGCAAGGTGAATATTTTCATTCCAAAAGAGAAGGACAGGGGGATAGAAAAGAATTGGAGCAGAATAATCCCAAAGCCCGGCAGGGCAAATGTTATCTCCTCTGGCTCTGTTTCCAGCATCTGCATCTGGGCCTGATTACAATGAGACGTGCATACCAAAGGATTTGGGCAGACCCCAATCCCGCTCAGGGCCTTGCAGGTTACAGCCCACCTGGCCTTCTCTCTGAGGCTGCCTGCCATCTTCTTCAGCTTCCTGGGGTCTCCACGGTACCTTCGGCTTCTCTCAAAGCTTTGTTTATCACGCTCTCGGGGGCTCCTGGCAGGGATGATGCCAAGTCACAGATTTATACCTGGACTCCCAATTGTTCTTTTCCAGTGTGGGTGGAAGCCCCCATGACCTCATAACTCTTATGGTCTGCAGGCCTGAAAAACCAGCGCAACATGGATGGGACCCTGAACAGAACCCTGGCTCCCTTAAACCTCGGCTGTAGTACCATCTGAGTGTGTGGTTAGTTGAATTCTGCAAAAATCTTTCCCAGGCCAGCCTGACTGAATAACCTTCTAGAATCAATCTTTCAAAGGAGTTTATTCTTTTACGTGCTGAACCTCTGATGAGTGGGGTCTAGCCATTTATTGGGATACCTTCATGACATCTTTCCTGTTGTCCTAATGAAAAGTACTTAGATTCTTTTTAATGGACCTTATCTCTTTAGCAACCACACTCTTCTTGGCCCCAATGTCACAGCTCCTTACTGGCCAAGCTATAAAATTCCACCATCTCTTGGCTCTGTTTTTGGGTCTTGATTCTCATTGTAAATCCGGCTAAGAAGCAAACACTCTCAATGCCACAGGCTGAAAGTCAGGCTGCCTTGAAATTTCTCTGCAAACCAGTTCCAAAGACTTCTGAACCATCCATATGGTCAGGTACGGTTACAGCGAGGATCCCGCTTCTCTGGCACCAATTTTCTATGTGAATCGAGTTTGACAGTGTTAGGCCGTGACACCCAACACTCACAATTTAAAGGCAGAGAGGTTTATTTTTGCTCGTGATTTTGGTGAATCCAACTGATGGTCAGCTGGCTCCAAGACAGTAGTAACATCATGGTGTACGTGCATGTTGGAACAAAACTGCTCACTTCATTGTGGGCTAAAAGCAGAGCGAGGGAACAATGCCAGAGATGAAGGGGCCACAGCCAAGGTCACATGTCCATGAGCTACCCAGACAGAACATGAAGTGTGCTTAAGTAACAGCCTAGGCATTCTTTAATCCTATCAGGATGACATATCACAATTAACAAACACGCTATGTGTTAATGAGAGGTTGGAAAGGAATATTCAACACTTCTAGTATGCTTGTAAGTAATTATATAATTAATTACTTAATTTTATAAGGTCCTAAACAATTTCACTCATCTACTACTGTGTTTATTACTCTTAAGAGTGTATTGTAGGTAACTGACTCTTCAAAATGTTATCTCTGGAGTATGTGTAGTAGAACCATCATACCTGGCCTGGAGCTTCTAAATAATGCTCAAACAGCTCCACGGTTTTTCATCTATTATATTTGTAGGCTGACTATTAGCTACTTCTCTTGTCCTAGTTTGAATCTTACTCTTGCTTTCTTTCATTCTGCCTAATAAGGCTTTAGATTCCATGTTTGTATGGGTTGGTTTCATATGTGAATGCATGTTACCTGAAACATGCGGCATTATCTTAGTTTTGATTTGGGTTCTCTGGAGGGCATTCTTGACTACTTCCATGTGCTTGTTTGTCTTTTCAATATATTCATGACAAGTCTGGTAACCATTATTCGAACACTTTTTCCCAGCATCAGCGTCTCTGTACCGTTAACAGTATGAGTCTAAGTGGACAGTAGTTTATCAACACAGGTATTAATTTGTGTGCATATTTAAGTTGAAGAATCAAATTTATTTTAATAAAAGCATAATAATAGTACCACAGTTGATCACCTGGACCCTATTTTGAGTATTTAGCATGTTTTCTAACTTTGGCAATTTTCTTAAGGTTTACCACTTTTTTAATTTAAAAAAATGGTTACTCTTTCAATATATTGCTGCCTCAGTTCAAAAAACTCTGACTACTAATTGTAAAAGTTAATACAGATTAAATAAAAACATGCAAAAAATGAGGCATGGTTATAAATACTTTCTTGACTGAAAGTTTTGCTTTTAAGTAGGAGTGTCTAGATTTTTCAGTGTAATCCCATCAGATATTTCAGTTCAGCTACAATCTCTTGATGATTCTTTTGATTTCTTAGACCACTGGACTCTATGATGGAATTTATAGATGGCCAAACTTCTGCTTTGAGGAGCTTTGAGTCTTAACTCCAAGCCTCAATGAGATCAGCTAATAATATATAGTTTTTTCTGACTAAATTACAGTATTTTACAGTATCCTGTTATTATCTAATAGTCAAATGGGATACTCTGGATTCTTGACCAATGCCTCAAGTTTTTATTTGAGGTATAGCAGATCAGCTGATTTAGCCTTGTAAATAGCATCTCTATGCCTCAGTGTGACACAAGCACATATAGGCAGATACATAGCAATCATTACAGCCCACACCACAAGTATAACTCCATTACAGTAAGCACACTAGCTATTTCTCCACACGTGAGGAAGTCCTACATAGTTCCTCATGGTTTTGCTTGATAGCTTTGAAGATTTACAACAGTTCGTATGAATCTAGACTCTTTGTCAAGCCCTGGAATAAAATTTTGAGGACGTTTTCCTTGTTGCATTTTGAATAACATTATAGTTGCTGGGAAATAATCTTGGCTTCCCTCAAAGGAGCAAAATTCAATTTGTAGCATCATTGGTATTGATTCACTTTTCTCTCTTTTTCTTCTCTAACTCCTCATCTGCCCTTGGCCTCTCCTTTCCCCCACCCCCACCCAATGTTTGTCAACACCACTTAACTTGATATCCCAAGACTATCTAGTTTCTATACTAATGGCATTCTCGTCCTTAGATCAATGCCTAAACTACCATGACCTCCTAATTTTGTGGCAAGTCAAATTTCCTACATTTCCTCCATCTTTGACTTCAAAACTTCTATTTATATTTGAGATCCTCTATAAAATTCCTGTAGACTAAATATCCTCCCATACTTTATGTCATCTGACCTATAAATGCTATATTTGATTGTATTTTACTTAATACATTCATGTGACTTTCTATTGGCTATCACATTTAATATGTTATGCACAATAATATAACTTAGGTAATCTATTATTTAACCATTTTCTTTCCTATTGTTTCAGTTTTATGTCATTTATGGTATTTGTCTGTTATGCAGGATGGAAAATAAATACCTGAATTTTTTCCTAATATTTATGATTGTAATTGAGATTCTTACTAAGGAGTTTCAAAATTGAAGGTTATAGTTCAGTCAATTATATAATTCTAATTTATAATCACAAATGAATAATTTTAAAGTTTCAGAGAATCACACAGAAAAAGCACGTAAAAACATGTGGATGTTAAGAATATGTCTTTGGATCTGGGCAAGATTACACATCTGTAATCCCAGCAGTCTGCCAGGTGAGTCAGGATAGCAAGTTTGAGCCTGGACAGAGCAATTTAGTGACTTGTTGAGATCCTGTCTCAAACTTTAAAAGGTCTGGGGGTGTAGCTCAGTGAATCTAAGTTCAGTCCTCAGAACCAGAATACACTAGAGAGAGACAGATAGATAGATAAAGATAAAAATAGGTATGTTGAATTTCTCCATCCTTGATCTATGTTAAAAAAAAAAAAAGAGCATATTGTAGGAGTAACTTAGTTCTTCCTGAGATTCTGAGTGCAGACACACACCACATTCTAAAACCTACCATCAGCCTCTTGGACGTAGTGCCTGGCTCAGGGATGCATGGAAAGTTGGGAATCTGACAAGTTAATGTTACACAGTAGTGAATGGAGCTGGGATGTATTATGCCAATTTGAAATTTTACTCTCATAATTATACTATAGTCCTTTATGAATTTTATGAGGTATCTATTTTATATTGTAAGATCTCAAATTTTTCTTAGTTTATAAAATATAGTGTGAGTGAATGTGGCCTCCACAATTTTTATGTTGAATTCGTAATTCCGACCATGGTTGTATTTGGAAGTTGGGTTTGTAGAAATAATTAGATAATGTCAAAGCCCTCCTAAAGGGAATTAGTACTGATATGAAAAAAGATGAGGGACAAATGATCTCCTTGCTGTGTCAAGAAGTAATCTTGGATCTTTGTTAGGTCTGATCAGAACTACAGTGAAGGCAGCTGCAGATAGTCATCCAATGGAAAGACAGGCTTGTAAAACTCTTTCAGTGTGTTCTCATCCACCTTATTCACCGGATATTGCACTGTGCAACTTCTGGCTCTTCCACAAAGTCAAAATGACTATGAAATGTAAATGCTTTGGATCAATTCAGGACATCAAAGCAGGCACCACAATGCAACTAGAGACACAAAACAGACTCAGTCATTATGTCCATATCCTCTACATCTTATCAGGAAAGGGTGTGTCAGAGAAGATTTTGATATGTACCATGCTGGAGGATACTACTGAGTCTTGGTCATCTGTACTTTTTCCTAAATCTAGTCACATCTGCACCATATCCAGAAACATTTCAACAAATTTTCCATTGTAGAAATAGCGTGCATGCCTGGTTTCTTAGGTATGTTACAAAGTTTAATTTTTGTGAATTCTATACTGTCTTATGGTCATATTCCAAAGACTGCTTTTTCAAAGTCATTAGTGACCTTCAAGAGGGTCAAATTGAGATCATTTTCAGAAATCTCATCTTATTTGAGCTACTGTACTTGCAACATCCCTCACACTTGGACACTATCTCTTTAAAATCAGCTGCTTTTTCTGAAAGGCACAGTTTCTGAAGCAGCCAGTCGGCTTGGTTTTAATGGCCCTGTGGCATGCCATTTTTTGTCTTAGGTTACTGTGCTGTTCTTAAATTCTCTATCCACTGACTTCTATGTGTCTCACTTAGGTTCATGATTATAAATGATATATGGTACTGGAGTTCCCTGGCTCCCAAGTGAGTACATGGTCTTGACTTTTTCTGGTTATCTCCACCATTTCTACTTACAATTCAAATCTTACTAAAAGACTAAAAGTTAATCTAAATTATAGTATTTTCACTAGCTTACTTTTCTCAGCTACCTCCATTTTAACAAATTAATTAGTGACCCCTTGCTTGCTAAAGTTAAAATTCTGCTGCATTTGATTAATCTATCATGTTATCTAATTGTCAAGAAAACCTATTAATTCTAACTCAAAAGTATTTCTTTAAATTGTTCCTACTTCCTTATAGTTACTTATCATCTTACATAAACTGCCTTCATTTTAGTATTTTTAAAGATTCCACTGGCTTTCACATATCATCTATAACCAGTTCTTCACATATCAAATAGAGTTAAAAGCAGGATAGAAGATAGTTATATTTTCCTTTCTCTCTCACCAACCTTTCTTTTTGTCCTTTTTTCTTTCCTCTGTTTTTAGGCAAATATGAGTATGCAGGTCAAACTTATCTTTTTTCTCTCCTTCCTAGCTTACTTATTCTCTTCTAGTTCTTTCTTCAAGCTCATACCTGAAACTAAGAAACTATTGTTAACAAAGTATACCTATGTTTTGCCCTTGCCTATATTTATACTGGTTGATTCTTTTACAAGAATATATACTTGTTCAGAAACCAAATTATATATTGTACTCTGTCTTTTTAAGCTTATGTTCTTACATGAAAAGAAGTAGATAACATTACCAAATTGATGAATATGCTTCATTATTTTAACAGACATATGAAATTCTGTAACATATATCTTAATTTATACTATTCCCTTACTGATAATTTCCCTACTTTGCAGTTTTTTTATAACTGTTAACAACTAAACAATGTGGCATTAAATATTCTTGTAAATATCTTTTTTATAAGTATTTCTATTATATGTAGCAAGACTCAAGAACACAATGGCTGAGTCCAAAATTATATGCAATTTTAATTTTAATAAATTTTGCCAGATTGCTTTCATAAAGGCTATAAAACATAGAAATTTAATAATTGTTCACTATTTCTTTTACTTGTAATAATATATCCTAATTTTATTCCTTTTGGTCAGTTAGTTATATGGCATCCAATTACATTAATTTCTTTGGCAACGTATTGGAAATATAGCTTTGGCTCTTAAATTATAACTATTTTGGCACCTATCCCAAGGCTACTTATTAGAATTGAAAAATAAAAGGGTAAAAGGATTTTAGACTATAAATATCTGCCATATATATTTTATATATTTAGTTATATATACATGTATATATGTATATAAATGTATATAAAATAGGAACACATGCTATTATTGTCTTAAAACAAATACTTTTACTGCATAATATTCTTTCACTTACTTGCTAAAGTTGAACCAAAAAAATTACGAAATATATTTGTGAACATCTTCACTTTTGTGTTATTTTATACATTTCCAAACTTCCTACATTTCCCCCAGCTACTCAAGACTTACGCCCTCGAGTCTATACAGAGACAAGCTGATGTTCTGTTGTGTCAGTCCTGATCAATACCAGCTACAAGCAAGTCTGAGAATCAGAGAAATTATAGCTTGAAAAACTCAAAATAATACCTTTATTATCCTTGTCTTTTAAATGTTAGGTAACTGAAGTCAAAAAAGTTTGATTCATGACTTGACTCAAAGAAATAACAATCACTTTAGTGGCAGAGGTCTTAAAGTGGTTTCTAATAAGCTGCTCACTGTGATGTCTACCCAAATATAGATTCTAAACTGCATTGCTTCCAAGATGCCCGAGTTTGTAACATCTCTAATTTATTTGTGTCATTTTATCAGTGACTTCATGCAGTTAATTGGCAGTGTGTTTTCGTTCTTAGTGAAGGTTGGAAGAAAACATATCTTAATGTTGATAGGGTATCAAATATATAAAGTATAGGCCTTTTTTAAAACCTCTCATTTAAGCCCAGCAGAATTGGGATACAGATACAGGAAAATGGAAATGGAGCTACTTTTAGATAATAATTATCTGATCATTACCTTAAACATTTTCATTACCCTTCAAGTCAGACAAGAACATTATCACCTGTAGATATGATCACTACTTATTCAGTATATATTTCATGACTTGTTTGTATATAACAGTGCCTCTCATACTTGCATAGGATGCAGATCCTTTTAAAAGATTCTCCAGCATAGAATGCTTGCTTGTGGCATAATTTTACTTAAATGTGTTAACATCAAACTAATTATACCACCCATATGCTTATAGTTCTTATGTAAACACAAAACAAAAAGTAGAAATCAAATGAAAATACAACAGGCAAAATATCAAATTTACAATCTTAATTTAATACAACAGATGATGTTGCTTTGCTGAAATCAAATCCTACCTCAAACACAAATTTGTTTATGAGTGTTTGTGTGTCAATACTGATCTCCTCATGCCTGAAGTTTATGTTACTATGTGCTTTATGGTGATATACTCTCCCACCACCTTTATGCAGTGAAACTCTGTTACACCATCACATCAGCATGCCATGATATCTTTTGATTTCTTCTTAGAGCAAACAAATCACTTCCATATTACATTCCGAGATTCTTCCTCCTTAGCTTAAAATAATAGAAGTAATAATACTTGGCACCAATGTGACCATAACTGTGAGTGTAAACCAGAAATACAGAGTCAGTATTTTGTTACACATTACCTAGTTATATGGTTAGAAAGATGACCAAAAGTATTCTTTTTAAGATTATTATGGTAGACAGTAGACAGTGACAACTAAGAATACATCATAGACATACTTAGAAAGTACTTGAATGTGCATTTTGCTTGTTTTTCTAGGATAGTATATGAACGAAAACTTTGTTCATGAAAGTTTGGATAAAGCTAGGCTGCTGGAACCCAAGGGTCAATTTTATGGCTGATTCAACTGAGTTCTGGGAAGTTATCTAGACAGAGTAAAAGCATTTAGAGGTTACTGTGAATGGAAGAAAGAAGTCCAGCCACGTGGTGTGGGGACTTGGCTAGGAGTGAATGGTTAAACAAGAAGTGGAGGTTAGCGAGGCACGCTGTGCCTTCCCCTTCCCCCCAAAACTGCATGACCTCGAACAGGGCCTCGCTCAAACTGCCTTTTTTCTGCTTTTTTCTCTTATACCGATATTCTGAATAAAGGCCTGAAAGTTCTCTGCTTCAGCGCTATCCCTGGGAGTCTCCCCTAGCTCTAGCTCGGGGTGCTGTAGGCCCTCTTGGTAATTACACTAAGTCTTGTCTCCCAGTAACCTTTTATTCTCCGTGCTGCCATGGCCGCACACTTGACAACATGGAGGTTGTAATATGTGGCCCAAAATAGCAGTAGGCACACTCGGGAAAGATTGGCCTCTTTCTGGAAGAAGGAATCAGGGTAAGGACGCAGGGACCCAGCCACTGGTCTGGGAAAGAAGACTCACGTTGCCCAAATGAGGGCCACATGATCATCCTGAAAGCTTGTGTGAGCTTGGAGCGGATGAGCAGCAGAAACCCGAATCCGGAGTTGGGTTGAGCAAAGGAAGAGCAGACATAATGAATAGATATGTGCATGTAAGAAGAAGACGCAGGCAGTCGTGTCTTGAAATGGAGTTATACAAAGAGCAAAATTGAAGTGGAAGGAAAAGGAACTGATTTTTTGAGACAAATGACACTTTTATATTTACATTTTAATTATTTTTTTTAGCTAGAGAGTAAGGTATTGTGCACAAATGATCTACAATTATCCCATATTTAAAATTTTTTCCAATTAAGAAATATGATTTTGTATATACATATAAAATTACTTTTTGATGTTAAAATTACTGAGAGAGAAATCTTCACTTTCTAAAATTAAGGTGGTATGGTTTCATAGGAAAAAATCATGGAAAAATTATTTCTGAAAACTTTAATAAACCAGATTTTTTTTGGGGGGGTAAAACTGGAATTGAACCCAGGTCCTTTTGCACTGAGCTACACGTCTAGTCCATTTTACTTTTTTTAAATTCTGAGACAGGGTCTCTTTAAATCACCAAGTTGCCCTGGCTGGGCTCCAATTTGTAATCTTGCTGCCTCATCGTCCTGAGTGCTGGGATCACACGTGTGTGTGCCACCACCCCTGGCCCAGAACTGTTTTACCTAACAGAGACAGACCCTGGCTATACAATAAGAAGTTGAAGGGTTCTTACTCCTATGATTAATCTCTAAACCAGGACAAAAGGAAAAAAAAAATGGGAACAAGACAGGAACCCACAATAATTTTATCACTGGTTCCTCACTTGACCTTATTGCTACAGAAAGATGTGTGTCCCGTTCCTCTCTTTATTTTTGCCAAATTTTACCTAAAAGTATCCTTTCTACATTTTGACATAAGTATTTCATTACATCGAGTAGTTGTTCCCTGTAGTTAGAAGGTGGATTTCACATGGTGTCAGAGCATTTGTTCTGAACACTAAGGTTGGTGTGAAGAGTTGACTAGCAACAGAGATCACTGGTAATAGCATAATGATTATCATTTAATATGATCAGTATTCTAATTTTAATGATCATTTAAATGTGACCACTAAATTGGGATAAAGGTACACAAAAGAAAAATGCTATCCTTTCCAAAGTGTATGTCTTCGTTTAAAGTCTAGGTATAGAATCATGCTGATCACAGTTAGTTTTGAGATACATTGTCTCAGGTACAAGGAAATAATGATAAATTTTAAGCTAAATTCCACATTTCTATTTAACTGTTAGTATTCTTCATGTATTAGATTTATAGAGTGTTTTCTATCATTAATATGTATGATTAGATATGACCAAAAATGCCACTCTGTTATATCATCATGGATGTAAGTAGAAAAGGTTGAATATTTTGACAGTAAGATAATTCTTATCACAGATTGCTAAGGGAATTTCACTAAAGTGTATTTTTAGTGTGCTGCTCTGTGTGTATGTATGTATATACGTACAAACTTGGCCACAGGAGACACAATATGGCATTTCTGATTGTCCCACAGGACAATTCATGCAACTGTTTTCTGTTCCTGAATTGGAAGTTGAGCTTCATGCTGTAGACAAAAATCTGAACATTTCATCAGAACTATTTTGAGTAAAAAATATTGCCATAAAAACTTAAGGTTATATTATTAGGTTTTACATACTCATAAAAATCACTACATCCTCTGCGCTTGTGAGGCTGAGACAGGAAGACTGCAAGTTTGAGGCCAGTCTGTATTACATAATAAAACCTTGTCTTGAAAAATCAAAATTAAAAATATATATATATATATATCTCATCTGGTCTTTTCACATAGTGTGCTTCTGTAATTTAAGAACTTCCTTCATATGGTTCAATAGTATTGAAGATGTTATCCTCTATCTAATAACTCTAAGTTTCCAAAACGTAACACAGAATAAAGCTCATGCTGTCCTTCCCAAAGTGACATCTGCACAGTACTTGCATGTTCAACATACACATTTTAAAAATTCTGCAAAGGTTGGAGCCAGAAATTGATTTAACTTCCATGCAATTCTTAGTAGAGATCAATCGAATATTTTTTTCTGATACGATTATGTTCATCCTGAATTCTAACAAATCATTGGGTAATTTCTTCCAGTGTGTACAAGTTTCATAAATTCTAGCTTCTTTTTTTCCCAAGACTTCCAGACTCCCCCAAGTGGATATCTGAGAAATTCAGCCAAGTGCCTCTAAATAACTGTGACACTTCATAAGGAGCTTTAATCAATCCACATCAACTTTTTTTTTTAATCTGAGGCATAATGCATAGAGAATTTCTCTTTACATTATGCAAGGACTCCCCATTCTACTGCCTATAATTCATAATATACTCACATGAGTATGGCCTCTGTTATAAAGACTTTTTCTCTTCTCTCATTTTTGTCTTTCAAAAAGTAAAATCAAGCTGTCAGATTCATTTAAACACCACATTATGGTTTGTAGGGTCACTGCTCTACAAAATCCTCTATGTAAGACTTATAAAATGAACTGAATGACCATCTTGACCCCCCGAGTAAGCAAGATAAACACAGCTTATATCAAACCGCAGTTTGCTCTTACACAGGGATATCAGAATGTCTGGAATCTGCCTTAACCAATTAAGCCTTTCAAGGCAGAAAGAAAATAAAGCCTTCAGTAAATCCATTGAAGGCACCATCTCCCAGCCTCCCATTGCCTGCTATCGATCTTTTTAAGTGCCAACTAATGAGTCGCATGGTAGTAGCCCATCTGTGGTGTGTCTACCTGATGGGATACTATCGCCCCACCATCTCAGAGGAGCTAAACTTACACAAAGAGAGAACTAACCGGGGGTGGGGTGCGCGGGGTGGGGCGACTAGGCTGATAGAGGCCTGAGCCCCTTACAAGGCAGCCCCGTAGTCAGCCTCCAGGGAGCGCAGCAGACCCGCTCCCCACTTTCAGGGCTAAACCCTTGTGTTCCCGGGCAGGAGGTATCCATTCGGTCGCTGCTAGAAGGGCGGTCGGTTTTGTTCACTCCCACTGGATCCAGTGCAAGAAGAACCAGAGAGAAATGCAAGGCAAGCTCATGGCAGCGGCTTCTTCTGCCGCAAAGCAACCCTTCCATCTCAGCCTGGGATATTTAGGAAGAACTGGGGTTCCCGGGGGGAGGTGGATGAGAGAGATGCCAGGACGAGGACAGAGACGCCAGGAGTCCCTCTTTTCACCTTCTATCCATTTCCACTCGCATCGCCGCAGCACCCCCCCACCCCGCAACTATCATCACACGGCACTTACGATATCTGTAAATGGGTGGTGTAGGGGGTGCATTTCCTTCCCTCGTCTTTTGCTAAGATTCTGAACAGGATAGAAGCCTCCGTGCCCCACATACATTAAAAACAAATAAAACCAAATCAGCTGAACCCAATAGGTAGCAATTATCTGGAGAGAGAGCTCGAGAATCCGTGGCTGGCACCTGCTTGGATCGGCTGCTCTTGGGAGCGGCTGCTTTGGTACCGAATTATCAATTTCTTTCTTTCCTCCTCGCCCCCACCCCCTCCCCAACTGGCAGAGGACAAATCGCGGGCTCTGCCCGGCCCCGCCGCCCCCACCTCGGAGGAGCGTCCCACTTCGGGGCGACGGGCACCTGCGGCGGCCTCGCCTCTCGGCGCGCTCTGCGGCGGCGGGGCGGGGCGCGGGGCGGAGTGCGGGGCGCGGGGTGCGGGGCGCGGGGCGCGGGGCGGGGCGCTCCCCCTCCAGCCCGGCTGCGCGCCCGCGGGTCCCGGCGGCGGGGGAGGGCGGCGCGCCGGTGACAGATGCACTCCTCTGACAGCTCCCGGGACCAGCCCAGTGGCTCCCTGCCATTGGCTCGGCGCGGCGGACCGGCAACGCCGCTCACTATAATAACACTCATGCCCGCCAGCGCCTGCAACTCCGCGCGCGGGCGCCCAGCGCGGGGGACGCCGCCGCCGCCGCCGCCGCCCGCGCCCGGCCCCGCGCGCCCGCACTGACGGCTCCGGCTCGGGCGCGCCCCGCCGCCTCCGCCCGGGACCCTCGCGCGCCTCCGCGTCCCGCGCGCACGGGGAGCGGCTCGGGGCCCGCGCGGCGGCGGCGATGCGGGGGCGGGGGCGGCGGGGCGCGCGCGGGGCTGGGGCGCTCTGAGCCCGCGTCCCCGGCGTCTCCGCGCTGCCGGCCGGCCGGCCGCCCGCCCGCCGCCCGGGCCCAGGCTGCGGCGGAGGCGGAGGCGGCGGGCCCATGGAGTGTTACTACATTGTCATCAGCTCCACGCGGCTCAGCAACGGGCACTTTCGCAACATCAAGGGAGTTTTCCGGGGCCCTCTCGGCAAGAACGGCAACGGGACTCTGGTACGCCTGTCTGTCTGTCGGTCTCGTCCGGGCGGACGTTTGCAGCGGGAGGGA
Source organism: Hystrix cristata (assembly GCA_004026905.1). Classification (NCBI taxonomy): domain Eukaryota; kingdom Metazoa; phylum Chordata; class Mammalia; order Rodentia; family Hystricidae; genus Hystrix; species Hystrix cristata. The sequence continues at coordinate 88,229 of PVJO010002341.1, forward strand.
GCCGAGAGGCGCGGCGTGCGGTGCTGCGGTGCGGCCGGCCGGGCTGGGCGGGCGGCGGGGCGGGACTCCGGGGAGCTGTCCGCGGTGCCGACTCCGGGCGCTCGGACGCTCCCGCCCGCCGCGCCGAGCAGCCTCACAGCGCCTCCTTCCTGGGAGCGACTGTGTCCCCAGGACCTTCCCGGAGGAGGAACAGACCCCAGACCCCGAGTGACCCCGCGGCCGGCCGGGCTCCGGGGGGCTGGAGGCGAAGGGGGTGCGGGGTCCGGCAGGCGGGCGGGCGGCGGAGCGGGCTGTCCCCCGGGGCTGGCTGGCGGGCAGCAAACTTCTCCGGTGAGGAGTTGTCGGCGCTGAGCTTCCCAGAAGGATCCCAAACCCCGTGCCGCCAACTCTCAGCTTGTCACCCCGAAGAGGTTGGGGGTAAGAGTGAAGGGCGAGCTCCATGGCACAGTTGGAGCCACTGGGAAACAGACAGAATCCGTGCGGTGTCTGGAAGGTTCTCCCTGGGCCGGAGCTGTCCTCTGGGGTCCCAGTGGGAGAAGCAGTCCTGATTGGTGGGCCGGGTGCTGAGCGTGGGGATAGTGCAGACTGGTTCACTTTGACCCAGGTGCCCTTAGCTACACCACCCTCCCGCAGGACCCACTGTCCTGTGTTGTATCTCTGGAGAAGTGCACGCCTCCTCCGTAAAGGAGAAGAAAAGATAGAGTGAAGTATGATTAGGCTAAGTACTGAAGGAGGCAGAGCCCAGTGAGGTGGTGGCATACAAACGTGTGGTTCCTTAACCTCTGGGCCCATTAGCAAGCAGCTTCCTTTTTATGCAGTGGTTACTTAAGGATTGTAGAGCAGAGGTTTAAGGGCACACTTAAATTGCTCTAAAGTAAATACAGCATTCTGAATCTCATCTTTTAATATCGTAAAATATATTTTTCTGTGAATAAAAAGTTGTGATGTGTTTTCCAAGGGTGAAAAGTTCTCCTTTGACATTGTAAAAGAATTCTACCATCGATGTAGTTCATTTATTTCATTTTCCCTTGAATTTATTGTTTACTTCGTTTCATCTCATTTAAGACAAAAAAAGAGCTAGTTTGATATTTTTATTGATGTTCTGGATGTGGTTGGTTGGTTGTTGCTGTTGAAAGAAGCAAAAAATATCTGTAGACTTTTTTAGTGGAGCATCATTTAGAACAGGAGGCAGGGGCTAGAGGTGTTTCTGAGATTGTTCTGGTCCTACTCAGAGATCTCAACCAGCTGGGAATGTAAAATTCTAAGGAGAAAACAAACTCTCATTTAGAAGAAAGTGACTAGTTTTAAAATCAAGTTTCACTGAAGGGAAAAGGCAAGCTTGTTGGAAAAGGTTTTACTCCTCTAGTTACTGTAACAGTGTATGTGATAAACGTATAATAGAGTTCATAGGAAAATATTTAGCGAACCTGTTAAAAATGCTTTTAATCTTGATTCTTAAGTGAAATTTAGGCTTCTGCCAATGGTTGAAGTTGCTCATGCTGACTTGTTTGTGATGTGTTTGAAGTCTATCAGTTCTTCATCACTTATATTGACAAGAGGAAGGTCAAAGTCTAGTTTTGACAGTGTAATCTTGTGATTAAAATGGGGAATAAAAAGCAGCCACCTGCTTGAATGAATAAATCAAAATATAGACAAAAGTGAGATGCTACAGGAAAATATACTCTGAAAAAATTCCCATCATATTCCTCTTAATTATAATGAGAATGACATGTAGGGACATTCATGATAGTTCCTCCAGGTTGTTTATAAAGTATCCAAATTCCTATCTCTTGTGCACGAGGTTTATACTTGCTGAAAGTATGTGTAGATCAGAATATTATGATGAAGCTTTATTTGAAATTTTCTTTTAAAAATAGTGTAAGTTATATGCATGTTTTCTAGATGTCATTTAATGATCTTTTTTACTTAAAAAGTGAGATTTTTGCCTGGCTTTAAGTTTAACAGAAGAAGTTCTAGCTATATCCTAAAACAGTGACTTTAAAAAGAAAAAGGAGCTGTCAGTAGCTACCCAAAAATGTATTCTTTACGTCTTGAGATGCCACAAGACTTACTTTTAAGCTGAAACTTTCTAGCAGCCAAAAATAGAAAACTGGACCTAAAACTTCTAAGAATTAGCACCTTTAATAAGAAGCACAGTATAATCTTAAAAGGTATATCAAGATATGTTCTGAAAGTTTTCAAGTAAGAATTCATACTTGTCAGTTTTTTTATTTTGAAATTTGAATTTTTGAAGGTTTAAATTGACAGCTGCAATTGTATATATTTAATATGTACAGTGTTTTTAAGCCTAGATTCACAGAATAATAATTATGAGATTTTTCACTGAATTTCACATTTGATTTTAACAGATTTGAATTTTGCCTTTAAAAATATTATCAACATTTTTTCATTTCAAAATGCGTGTCAACTTTATAGGATTTCTTTAATATTCTGGGAGGTTTTTTTCTTCTTTTTTCATTTCAGAAAAGTTGAAAATGGTTTCAACTTAAATTTTAAGTTGAAAATGGTCTCAATTTAAAATCAATTTAAAATCATTCAGGGCAAAGTTATTTTGATTTTTTTTCCAGTAAATAGAATTATTTTTAATTTTGACCTAATTAATAAGTATTTTAGAACTTTGTAAAATTTCTGGATTTAAAAAAATGATTTTTATAAACTTTTAAAAAAGTCATACAAGTTAGCCTAAAGTTGTTAATACAGTTTTCAGTCATGCATTAGAACTTACTTGTAGAATAAGCAGTGTAACTCGGGATTCAATGACACTGATTAATACTGTTAGTCTTAAATCCAAAAGTGATCTTGCTTTTCACATTGCCCAGATCAGCAAACCGTCCAGGTGTTTCTGTAGGTCATGGTATGTCATCCAAACATAAGATTTTAAAAAAATACTCGAAGACTAAACCTGTTCTTAATATTGGACCTAATAATGAGTGACTTTTGTATATATATTCCACTTGGCATTTTAATTAAAAATATACAAATCTGTATATTGTGATGTCTTACAAACAGAGGGTAAGGTCAGTCTGCTTGACAAGATTTTTATTACAAATTGCATCCTACCCATGATACAACTTTTATTTCATAGAAGAGGAAATACATTTATATTTTACTAGTGCCCCCGAATATTTCTGGATAAATGATAGAGTTTAGTGGCAATAAATAAAGTTTACATCCATGTATTCTCAATCCTTTTCCTTTTAGATTTTTCTTAATCTATCATTGTATAAGCAATTATTTTTTGGATAAAGTCATTTAGTTATACTTTTGTAATTAATGCAAATGATTCTTTGACTTCATGAATTTTGGAATTCATGAGTTGTTGAATTTATATATTCAAAAATTATCCATATATAATATGTAAATAAATAATATACTCGATATATAATTTAAATGTATTTTATTCATTTCTAATATAGAATTTGGGAGTTGCCTTTGGAATCTTGGAAGTCACTAAGGATTTGCTATTTACATTCTGTTATTTGCTCAGTATTTTTCTATCTCATCTAATAATATTATATTTATTTCACTAACTATGGAATTTAAAAAGAACGAGTAACTGTTTTGAGGTGGTGCAGTGAGTCAAAATTATAATGCAGTTTTCTGGGTTATATTCCCAATTACAGACTTCGTCAGGACCAATATGATAATATGATTAAGAGATAGTATTGTGTCATCTTTTTGGATGGAGACATTTTATTTTTCTACTTGACTTCAGGTATGAAGAAGTAATATCAGATTCACAGAATAATTTACATTTAACTGCATTTTACTCATCTTCCTCAAATATGCAACTATCAGCAAGGTTTGTCTGGCATACACCATATTTTTGTAGGCTGCCCTCTATTTCCAATATGTGAAGTACCATCTTTAGCAAGAAATGAAGTGTTAATTTATTAATCGCCTCCCTCAGTAGCGTGCTGAGATGCTGTGGTCGCGAGGTGTTGTTCTGGAACCGCAGGCTCTGGGTGTTATGTACTGTGCTGTGTGCTAAGATGTATTCAGGGATGCTCCTCTTCATTTTCACTCTGTTGAAAAAATATTCACATCTTTTGACATATTTGTAGGTTTCTTGTCACTCAGAATATTTTCATATGTATTAATTTTGGAAAGTGAAAAATTCAAGTTTTTCTCCTTTATGTGTATAGAAATTCACGAAATTTAGTTTGGTCTTTGAAACATACTATATGGCCCTCTATTTTAATTATCATTAGTGCTAGATTTCATTCATATTGTTTTCCCTAAACTTTCTCACTTATGAACTTGGTTGATATAATCAGTTTTATTATATATTCTTTTGGGTTTCTTTCAAACTCTGACATATTCAGTATTAAAGGCTATACTGTGTCTCACTCTTCTGAATTAAGTGTACCATTTATTCTTCGCTCCATTTGATTTTTATTGTAGCAAAATTATAGGATATATGCATTTTTAGAACACATTGTTCAAGTAAGCAAAGTGACCGATAATTGAATTTTTATGTTCATGACTCGAAGGGGCATGTGAAGGGGAATGTTGTCCGATTCGATCCATGATTCCGACAGGCCTGTTAGTTCATGAAACGTTAGCTGACTTGTTTCAGATAACTGAAATTTGAAGAAGGAGGTAGTAGTTTGTGTTTAACTTTTAGATCTGCACCAAAATCTTCTAGGTTCTTGATCGCTGTAATTGGATTCTTCATGAAAATATGAATTGGCGGGCGCTTCAAAGACCACCTTGTCCAGAGTTTCATAGGCTTCATCCAGGGCCGAACTCAGACAGTTAAAAGTAGTTTCTAAAAGGTACAGAGTGGTTGTAAGTATTTGGGTTTAAATGCCATTTAATGAATAATCTACTTCTCACTTTACCACCTTTCTACACTGTTTTTTATGACTATGTAGATTTTTTCCCCCGATTTTCATCACATTCCCAAGCAATGAAGGCACTTAAAATTTTCATCCCTTGCTTAGTGCAAAAATCAGATTTTACCTATAGGAAATTAAAATTATTTTTATCTTTCTAAAAATGACCTTTATTGTATCAACCTTTAGAAAAATAATAGTTTTCAAAAAGTTTTAGAGATACTCATACTTTTCTAGAGTATCTATTTACCATATAGTAGTTGAACTGATTAATAGTATTTTTCAGATTAAATCTCTAGGAACACTATCAAAATAAAAGCCATGTGAGGATTTGAGAGGGGTGCATTTTTGCATTTGAAATTACATTTTTTGGGCTACGCGTGTAACTCAGTGGCAGAATGCGAGCTTAGTATATAGGAAGCACTAGGATTAGTGTCAACAATCAATCAATCACAAATAATATTGCAGATTTTTCTTAAGATCACTGATGTTATTGGTCCTTTACAAAATTAATTTTGAATGCAATTTTATTCATTAAATTAATTCAGACTTTTTTTGGTTCACATCTGTTTGGAAAATGGCTTATTGCAAATGAATGGATAGTGGAAAATTATATTTCAGAATAATTGTGGTAATGATGCAATGTTGAAATTATTTCCTCCAGTAATCCTGAGGGTTGCTATGTATTAGGACCTTGAGTAATCCTTAGGAAAACAAAATAGCAGTTATATTCTGAGATGTACAATAGCCAAAATTCATGAAGAAATTATGTATTTCTGTTTGTCACTTTTTTTTGGCTAACAACAAATATTAAAAAGTATAATTTTGATGTAATTTTGTTGGCTTTTCTTCCTAAAAATTTCAGCCTGAAATTCATTCTAGATTATCTATTGCATCTGAAAAAAAATCATATATAATATAGCTATGATGGTGTTTTTGGCTAGTAAGCATGCATTAATATTTATAAATGTATCTAGTAAACTTAATAGCATCATGTAAGGTAAAATGGTATAATAAATAATTAAAACTCAATCCTAGATGTCAAAGTAAACAAAAAATCCATTACCTGATATACTACTCTGAACTGTTTCATATTGGCTTGGCACCACTAGAAGAGAGTAGCATACTTTTGTCAACGTAAATATACCTCATTTATATTAAATGTTTATGACAATGTTGTGTTCAAATTATAATAATGCTCCTTTCTTAGTTTTAGAAATACGAAGTATATTGAGTACACTGACTACTTTTATTTGTCAATTACAATAGTAGCCAGTTATTTAATCAAGTAATGTAATTATTACTGTGAAGGTATTTTGTAGATGAAGTTAAAACCTAGTTAAAGCCTTTGCACATAGACATCACCCTTGAAACCGAGTTGGTCTCACACAGCCAGTTGAAAGTTCTTAAGTGCAAAAAGCAAGGTTTCTTGGAGATGAAGAAATTCTGTCTAAAGACTGTTTCATCAACTTCTCCTTGAGTTGCTACCCTACTTGACTGTCCTTCATCTTTCAAATTTACCAGCCTCTATAATCGCTGCTTCAGTTCATCAAAATAAATCATATATATGTATGAAAACACACGAATTTTCCAGGTTTTTTTTGAAGAACTCAGGCTAGTACACAGAATCAGCTGATAACTCCTTTCTCCAGAAAGAGAAGTAATGATAGAAATATGTCTTTTTTTTATTTAATAGGAAATAGGTGAGTTGGTGTTGTAACTATATAGGTTTAAAATTTATAAAGGTCATTGTGACATTTTTCTGTTTTTTTATAACCAAGTGTGCAAGAATTTCATTTGAATTCTTTCCCTACATTACAATATTTGTTTCAATCAATCTTTCCTCCCAAACATCTGTACCATGATCTCTTATAACTGCATAAAGTGTAGTTATTCATATTGGTTCTACTCCAAAAGCTAGTTACAAAAAATGTAGAGTTGTACTTGGAGAATGTCAGGATATCTCTAAAAGAGAGCAATGTTTTTAAACATAACTTCAGAAGTATGCACCTTGTAGCTTACTATTAAGAAAATAGTTTGTAAATTGAGTCATATAAAATGATGGATTAGTATTTTAAAAAAACCAAAAATATCTTCGTGAAGATTATGTGGGATTTCCATCAGACAAAAATCTTTAGGGATGCAGCTGTAGTTAATCAAGTTGCTATCTGCTATTATATAGTGCTGGTTGGAATAATGGAAAGCACACACTATAGGGAATATGTACCATCCAGTGAAGAAGGGATAAGGAGCAACTTTACAGGATTAGGGATTGTGTGGGCATGGATGGATTATTAAATCATCATATTATTCTGAATTAGGTGCTGCCGTAAAGAAGGGCTGCTTCTATGCTTATTTTAGTAATTTTAGATAGGAGGAACGGAGTGAGTGTAAAGCTGTAATTGATAGAGAGGCAGCTTTTCCCCATGTTGGCTGGCAGTTGAGGATGTGAATGACAAAAAACATGTTTTTTTGTGTGTGTTTTTTTTTTTTTGTCTGTACTCAGATGTGATTGTGATTATTCTCCTTTTTGTCTAATTCCATCACAATCATAGAATTACCTCATTTGATGTCAGTGCACTGGCAATCGCTCCTGTTTGACAAGAAAACACCACGTCTCGCTTTCAGATCCAGACAGGCTAATAAGTAGCAGTTCTAGGGAGCAGCCTTCTGTCTCTCATCAGACCGTGGAATGAATGACGGTAAACAGGAGGGAGACTGGACAAGATGATCGGGGATTTTTAGGGAAATGAGACTTTGGGAGTAAGAGAAGGAGCAGGATCCTTGAGAAGTATTCAGGTGGAACTAAGAGGAATGTGTCCCGTACTGCCATATTAGTAGTGCACTTCGGTTTGTGAACATCCCCCTCCTGAGAGAGATAGAGGGCAAAATATTTTCAAGAAAAACAAATGGCAGTTGAAGCAAAAAGGTAAAGTTTAACATCACCAAAAAGTTTTAAACCTTAGAAAATTATTAACCACAGACACCTATGAATCTAAGAAGACACAGCCCAAGGGTTTTAGGACATGTGGAAATACAGAGAATTGTATCAGGAAGGAAGATGTAATTTAGCCTTATGAGGATTAAAGTTTGGAAACTGAGGGAGAATTCGGGATTTCTGGGCTTCTTGCAGTGATCAACACAGTAGAAGTTACAGGTTGGGATAAGCTTGGTCACGGTGACCTCGGGGTGGGTGGAGATGGCAGAGGGGGATTCGTGGAGGACAGCAGAGATGGGACCTTGCGGGGAGCACTCAGCATCCTCGGGCTCACCTTTGGCTCCTCCTGTGAAAGTGAATTATGCAGGACGGTGCTTGGAGTCCCAGAGCTCTCCTGACTCTTTCCTGAGTGTCCAGCTACGGGGGCCTGCTGGCACTCTGGGTGCCAGTATTTTCTCCCCCTTTCAGTGCCTGGCAGTTAAACTTGTGAACAGTGATAGAAAAGGTAAGTCCTTGCCATAGCTGGTTTGGGGAGCAGTCAGAGATGACCACTGATTAGGTGGCTTAACCAATAAATACTTATTCTCCATAGTTCTGGAGGCCAAGAAGTCCAAGATCGGGGCTCTAGTTGCTTCTGTGTCTGAAGTGTGGACCCATTTTCTAGCTTGCAGATGGCTTTTTTATTGTATCCTTGTGTGATGGAGAGGAGAATCTTCCACAAGATCTTGTACTTCATTCCGGAGAGTTCTTCCTTCACGACTATACCCTTCAAACCCTCAAACCCTCAAACCTGCATCACACTGAGGATTCAGGTTTTAACTTAGGCATTTTGGAGACACAAATATTCGGTTCACAGCACCCATCTAGACGACATTATTTATTTCCCTCAGAGAGAAAGCAAGTAAAGAATGTAATGTGTAGTAATCAAGTTTTATCTGGAGAAACATTAGAAGATCTCTGGTGGTTTAATGATAGACAGTCTTATTGAATGTTTTTTTTTTCTAATACTGCCCAAGGACAGAACAATAGGATTGAATATGGATTCTTTGTCTTTTTAATGAAAATGTTTCAAGTAACTTAATTCAAGGACCTCCAAGGTCTCTCTTTCCAAATCTGATAATTAACAAACCACTACTCCTTGTGGAAGACCGAGTCCAGAAAAAGAGTGTCATGATAGAAAAGAGAATGACTTTTACTCCAGAATTATGTTCTTGCATCCAATTTATTCGGTCTAAAGTACTTACTGTCCTGCTTACACAGTGATTAGAAGCACAGAAACTTATCACCAGATAGAATTGAGTCAAGTCCCAAATCTACCTTGTATCAGTAAATAGTAAGTATAACTGCTTGTAACTGAAACCCCAATTATTACCTAAACAATGTTTTATGTAAGCTTTTTCCATATTCTAAGAAGTCTGCAGTGGCTTAATATTGAGTGGCTTGATGAAGTTGACGAACGACTCTGATTTCATTTCCATCTTGGTACAGTTGCAATGTCGTTACTGCTCCAGCCATCAGATCTCTGTTCTTAAACTAGACAAAAAGCAATAAGGAAGAAAGTAAAAAAGTTGAATTTTCTTTTGTCAAGAAGTTCTTACAAAAGTGTTGGCTTTTGTCTTCTTGGCCGGAGTGCAGCCTTATGCTACAAAACCACGAAGTGTGGGGAAGGGTGGGAGTATGATTTATGAGGCTGAGACATTGCTAATGCCAGTAAAATCAATGTTATGCTAGTAAGAAAAAGAGGTCATTAGTCAAACAGGAGAGATCTACCATGACTGGTCACTAACTTTATGAACTCGTTTGTTAACTCTTTACTAAAAGTAATACCTACCTGGATTAGTTTGCAGCTCAAATGTGATAAATAGTATTAATAATGTGCACTAGGTTTGACGCATAAACCTCAATAAACAGTGCTGCCTGTTGACAGCACTTCATGCTGTAACCCTCATTTCCTTCTTTCAGAGTCCCATCCATTAAATTCAGTGTCTGGGTTTACATAACTTGTAAGCCGTTGCTACAGAGCCATATCAATATTTCCTTACTCTCAGTGTCTTAGTCGGCTTGAGCGACTATAAAATATACCATTGTCTCAGTATCTTATACATAGCAGACATTTATTTCTCATAGAGTTGGAGGGTGGCTCCGAGGACGAGGTGGCAGCTGACTGGGTATCTGGGGAGAGCTTGCTTTCTCACTCTCACCTCAGAGGACCTGCGTGGGTGCCTTCATAAGGGTGCTAATCCACCACGAGGGCGGGTGCGGCCATCGCCCAAAGGCCCCCATCCTGATACTGGCACATCGGACAGTAGGATTTTAACATGCACCTTTAGGGTGGGAAAAACACGCACACTGCACCACTCGGTTTACCATGGCACCCCTTAGTTATCTCTGCCTCCAAATGCGTGGAACTGCCTTCCTGAAGTATGAACTGAGCCCTGATTATTTCAGGAGATCAAGAGGTAAAAGTCTTTAGGTCATCATTTGTTTTTTGACTTTTACATTTCAGAGAACTATAGGATGCTGACTCTGTAGGAAAGCTTAGTATATTTTTCAACTCTCTTCAATAATAATCTCCAGAGCTGTGATTCCTTTCCACTGTCTTCTCTGATCACTTTAATTCTGATGTTTCAAAATTAATATTTACACTAGGGGGCGGCATAACATTTCCTCTTGCTGTCATGTAGAGGAGGATGGTAAATAACCATAGATTAATAAATTTGTCAAATACAGTTAGGACAGTTGTATTAGCTAAAGGTCCCCGTATAACTTCCTCAGTCAGGACATCAGTATGGAAATGTAATACGGATGTGGAGTGTTTGTCATATACTTTATTCCTATACTTCACCACCTAGTTATTTTTCATCATTCTCTATCTTAGTCACATGTAGTAGATGTAGTAAAAGTGTGCTGACATAGAGTTGTGACCTGGCCCACATTTTAAGACAGTCACTGAAGGCTAGAAAAGTGCTAGTTTTCCCTATTGAGGTTGATATTTCTTTGTTCTCAGAACCTTCAGTGTACTAGTTTCCTAAATCGTAATACCAAGTTCATTTTAATGTTTTAAGTAACTAATAATTAGTTTTGATTAAATTTTCCATAGACTGTAAAGAAAAATAAATGTGAACTATTACTTGTTGGAAAATACAAAATAAATGGTGTATGGAAGTTTGAAATCATTATTTATTTTATTTGTGATGGTCACAAATGATATTAGAGAAAAAATAACTGAAAGAAAGTTTGAGAACCAAATTTCCAAGTAGTATTGACATTTAGTGAAATTTTCTACCTAACAATCATGATTACATCTCTTCAGGAAAAAATTCAGACTGTATAAAATAGTACAAACTGTTTTATTGTATTACTTAATCACAGTGAAATTATCGATATAACACAAATGCATTTTTATGGGTCAGGACTCAGAGGAGTTGATATTATAATGCATGCTGCTAATCAAAAACATATGAGGGTATTTTTCATAGAGACTGATATCAATAGAATTCCAGATGTGTGCATTACATATTGCTATCTTGGCAAGCCATATTTAAAACAATCTGTTCTCTTATTATGCTACAGGGAAGTGTTAGTGAAGTAAATAATAATAGTAAATCAAACAAATTAATTATCTTTGTACAGTACATATAAAGTGAGCATAATTTGATGAGGTAAGAAAAAAAGGATGTTGTTTTCTTATAATGTTACATCACTTCAAATGCTATGCTAATAACTTAATTCACATATGCTATTAAATAAATAATTCATCTTTCAGGTACCAAAAACACCAACTATTTAAACTCATTGATAACTTGACAATATGATTCCCTCATCTTGGAGACTGTAGGTCAGTTGAGACTCTTCTCTTTTCCCTCAGCACCCTACATAAATAAGGACAGTGTCTATTCATAGGCTCAAGGCAAAACAGATGTGAACAGGCCAAGAAAAATCACCTTATTTTCTCTTATTCACTCTCCATACCTATCCTCCCGTTTTCTCTATTTCTTTATCTCTATCCCATAATTTTAGAGGATATTGCTATTTCATCCTCAGCCTGTCTGAATGTATGTTTCTCTGGCAGAACATGTAATTCTTCTAGCTTTGACCATGGCCAAAGATCAAAACAATTGCGTATATGAACTCTAAGAACTTACTCCCCATCTAGCTACCTGATTAGAGTTCTGCAAATAATACTAACAAGATTTGCGGAAAATCTGAAGTAAACAAGTGACCAAAGTTCCACTGGATGGTTGTGGTCCTAGAAATTAAGAAAGAACAGAAAAGAAAAACAGAAAAAGAGAGAAAAGATATGGAGGGAGTGAGGGAAAAAGGAAGGCGCTCTTCTTAGGCAGTTAAGAGGTATTCAGGTTAATCCGAGGTATAGTGAGTTAAATAACTGGGTGATGGTAGACTGAGGTTTCCCTGGGATAGCCCTGATTTATGTTGTTGTCTTATCACAGTTACAAGAGACACTGCTGTTCGTTCGCACAGTTACCTTATTTTGGATGATAGCTTATGTGATTACACTGTTAAGTACAGAAATCCCCAATGATAGAAATTTGCCTGAAATGATTCTCCATTTCCTGTCTTGGCGGGCGTCCTGCTTTTTAAAGGATGTGTGGACACTTGTGTGAACACTTTTCCAGGTGATGTCTTCAGTATGATACTGGGGTGTCCTTCCAACAACCTCAGGCCCTCTGTCGGGTAGTGATATTAGAAATGTGTTCCTTTCAGGAAGTTGGGCTTTAGCCACATGATGGAAGAAGAAGGGTTATTCCAAAGCCACGCCAGGGAAGCTGCAGAACCAGCTGACGGTCATTGAGGTAGGTGCAGCAGTGTGGAGAGCGGAGACCCTCAGTGAGTGTGCAGTGGCCACACAGCATGGCGACTTTGTCAATAAAACGTTCTGGGGCTGAAGGAACAGCCAAGTTGTTTCAGGCTGTGTGAGGGGAAGGATATTGACCAACCACAGACAGTTCTGGTTCCTCCGTAGGCCTGATTCAGTGAATGGCGTCTCCTTTCCATCTGTCAGCTGCCTAATACCTTTCCAATGAGTGTGCTTTATGCTCCATTTCATGAGCTAATTTTGGTTATTTTTAGCTGAGAAACCTGGATAGAATTAGGACAACTGTAGAATTTAATTTTTTTCAACATTTTCTGGGTTTTACCTAGAGTTTTCATAGTTCTTACATAGAGTTTCACTCCTTCTTTTGCTTCGTACCATTTTCCTTTGTACTTTTCTCTAATACGTGGTGCTGAGGCTTTGAAGCCAGAGAGACCTGGATTTGAATTTTTCTGCATTACTTTGGTCAGTTATTTAACTTTAGATTCTGTTTCTTTAAGTAACCAGAACTGCAATTGAGTTAGTCCCTCCTTATAGTACATATTATTTTAAACAGTTTGTTTACATTATGTGTAACTACCATTGAAATACTCTAATTTAGGTAGTTGGAGGGACTAGGATTGTAAAAATGAATAATGTGACGGAGATGTCTGCTTTAGTATCTGGCATGCAATCAAGCCTGTTGTTGTTTTTCTAAATAAGGAACACTCATACTTCCTCCTTTCCTAATATAATGTGTGCACATGTGCTTTTCAGATAGAACACAAAACGCCAAATGAACACAGAACAGATAGATGGTGAAGGAAATCCAGTGAAATTAAGATCAGGGAATTGATCAGGACATTTTAACCCCCATGCCCAGCTTCTGAGTTGATTCATTATTTTGTGTATGGATATAAAAGTTCTGTGTTGCATGGATGCAAACCTAGAGACTGAGAATTATCACCTGAAGGTTTAGAAAATAATTCTTAGTGCTAACTTCATAGATCCTGAATCTTAGTACCTATGGTTCCAGTCCAAGAGTCTAGCTTTCTAAACGTCCCCAGGGGACTGTTGCTTTTCTAGGATAAAATGTATCTGGCTTGGTTTCAGTGGCCTTATTCCAGGCCAATGCTTGGATGTCACACATTCACATTTAGAATGAGATGAAGCCATCTTGTCATCCTCAATTCTCTGCTTGCCACGCCTCTCCCTCTCATTCTTCAAAAGATCTCTGGAAAGCTAACAGCGATACATTGTTTCACAGAGTAAACAATGGAAAAGGGAAAAGTAGAAAGCAGTGTGGTGAGAATGTAAAATATATAATTTAAAATTTAATAATCTATAAGTTATAGAAGAGATAAAATGTAACACTGCTCCTTGTAAGTAGAAATTATCTAGTTCTGGTTTCAGCCTTTTTGAGAAAATAGAGTTGATTTGATCAGTTTCCTTTTCAACCACGCTTTGAAGACGTTAGTGCTTGTAGAAATTAGAGACTATAATGCATTCTGTAGTACTTAATAATTTTCAATGTATGCTGTTTTTAAAAACCAGTGTGTTGAATAACAAAGCAAGTAATTGAGCCAACACATTGAAATAAGCGTCAGATAATTTGAAAAACGTAAAGACAGGAAAGTGAATAGTTTTATGAAATAGAGAGTAATGCCAGGTATGTTTATGCGGTTTATTTCAAACTTTTAACAATTGATGGCAATTTGTAGTCACAATTTGTAAATGAAATTATATACATTCTTTATTCTTTTTTTTTCTTTTTTTTGGTGGTGCCGGGGATCGAACTCAGGGCCTTGTGCTTGCAAGGCAAGCACTCTAATCACTGAGCTAAATCCCCAGCCCCATTCTTTAAACACTTATAAAAATCACATGATTTCATATCTCAGTTGTCTCAGAATTATTAATTTATTTTATTTAAAAATTAGTATCTTACTGAAAAGTCTTTGGGTACAGAATTGACTCTCATCATTGTTTAGAATTATTACTAGTATTTATGATTACAATCTCATTAAAATAAATAGTACATTAGGAATTATGTTGTTCACTAATTTGCACAGTTAATATGTGTTAATAAGTATTTAACATCTTCTCTGCTTAATCTTTGCTGAAGCATATTTGTATATTGTATTTTCAAATCCCCCAGAACAATCAGTCAATTAATTTTTAAAAATATATAGTGAACTTACTCTGTGCCAGGTTCTATGGGTAAGCAGTTACTTAAAATGTCATGAAATTATTGCAAAAACTGTTTATTTGGGTATTATAACTGCTGTTTTACAAATAAGAAAATGTGTTTTAGTGTCTATATCTTCTATAAGGTCATCTATATCTCTTTTGTGAACATTATAAAGTATAAGAATAGCAAGATTTGAACATATCTGTGTCTATGTCTATTTTGTTTACCATAGTATAAAAGTAAAAAGGTATATGAACTCTCATATACTGGAAAATATGACTATATCCAGCTATAAAGATTCAGAATTAGGAAATATTGCCCCAAATATCACAGTTTTATAAGCTTTTTTCTTTCTCCTCCCTATTCATTTTCCTATTTTTGATAGCAAAGTCTGATACTTAATTAAAATTGGCATTATTGCCCATTTGTTATCTTATCAAAATGTTCATCAAAGACATTTTCATTTTGCTTTTTCTTTTTAGTGTGGATAAGTAAAGAGAAGCTAATCAATTTGATTAACTCATGTACCAAGTGATATGTTTCATGTATGTTACATACTGCACCACGAATAAAATTCAGAGTTTAACACATTTTTGTGGTACTTTCACTTAACTTTATAATTTTGCCCTTAGCACTTTCTCTTTTTAGTGTTTTCAGTCTTCTATTTAGTCACTATTAAGGGTAATAAATGCTCTTGCACAAAAGCAGATAAAGAATTACTCTCAGACTGCTTATGACCGAAAGTACAACGTCATATTCTGGAATTCGTTACTGGCTTGCCACCTACAAAAGTCAGATAAAAGAAGCTGCACGCCTTTTAACCACTGGGCTTAGCAGCTCAGGCCTGCAGAAGGCAAAATTTCAGAGTTGGACACTTCATAATGTAGAGGTTATCCTGCATTCTTTCTCAGAAGAGTACTTTCAGGGAGCGTACATTGTATCTGAAGACTTTTAGTATATTCTTTTGGTAAGGTGCTGGTGTTTCTAAATTTATTTTCTCCTAATTGCTGGTTGTGCTACAGAGGAAAGGAGAGGAAATGAGATGGGCGGGCGGGGTGGGGGATGTGAAGGGAGCAATCAGGAGGCAGCCCTGGAACAGCCCTTCAGCATGACTGGTAAAAATGTCTCACATTACCTGTCCCAACCATTTGGTTTAAGATTAACTTGATTAAAGTAAAAACTATAACTGTAGTTAGAAGCTTTTGTTTAAAGTATGTCATAAAATATTCTCAAGGACTTATTTAAAACCGGTTTGTGGTTTTGAATTCTCTTAGATATCTGAGTGGAAGAAGATTATTTTCAGGGGTTAAGGGTATCTTTATGTGAAGAAAAGACTGCAGTAACCTTGGAAATAGAGAGGAAAAGAAGTCAACATAATTCATTGCAAAAGAAGTTAGGAACAGTTACTATACGGTTAGAAATAAGCCATAAAATGGAAGCCTACAAGATAATACCTCGCCTCTGCAGCATATTTCTTCCAAGTCCCTGCTCTGTATAAATATGTGTTCATAATAAAAGAAGGGTTGACTCTTAATCAGGCAGGTGCAGTTATTAGCTCCTTTTACTGATGAGGAGCTCAGGAGGGTTAAGGGCTTTAAGCAGTACTTATGAGCAGTGCAGCCTAATGTTGTCATAAGTTGTGCTCACGTGACCACCACAATAAATGCTAAGTATATTAATTCTTTAAACATAACAATAGGGCTGGGGATTTAGCTCAATGGTTAGAGTGCTTGCCTCGCAAGCAGAAGGCCCTCAGTTCGATACCCAGCACCAAAAGAAAAAAAAGTAACAATAAAGCTACAAAAACTGCCATTTTATACAGAAGAATAAGTAAGAGAGAATTCAATTAATCATACAATGTAAATTTAACGTACTGTTTGCAAAATGTACTATATTCAATTCTTAAGAACAATTCATGATTAAATATATACATAAAATATACTAAGTTATAAACAAAATCCATATTTCCCTAGTAAGTGGAACTTTATGTGAGTGTATATGGCACAGCTTTTTATTTTTTATTATTTATTTATTTTTTTTTTTTATTTTTTTAATGGCACAGCTTTTTAAAGACTTGTATACTTCAAAGTTGTATGGTTTCATCATGAGTAATAAGTACTTAATCCACTAAATTGAAATACGAATCATTAAAGGACAGTTTTTATGGAAATATTTAAAATAGAGAGCAATCATCTTTAATGATAACTTGTCGAACTCTTCTCTATAAATCATTCTCATCTGCTTTTGGTGCCAACTATTAAGTTACAATTCATTAATGTTCTTTAATACAAGTTAAAAATAAATAATGTGATAGAGTCCCACAGATTTAAGTAAAATATATTGCTTAATATTAAATGAATTAAGCAGGGAAATAACATAATCTGATGATCTTCCCTTTCTCCTCTGGTACTTATTTAATTATCAGAGTGTGGAAATACACAGTGTCTTGGCCTGAGACTGCCGGAAGCCAGTCTCGAGGAGAAAGTAATATTACAGTAAGAGGAGACACGTAGGAAGAAAGACGTTAAGAAGTGTAGTACCTAATTACTTGATCAATTCCATCAGTTATAACTGTGAATGTCCTTCTTATCTAAGAAGAAAGTTACGCTGATATATTCTTTAATAAGAAGATAGCTGCTTTGTGTTGCACAACTGGGTATTTGAGCTTTTAATAGATTTTATTTTTCTATATCATTATTTTTCTATTATGAATAATGATTAATCCACCAACGCATAATAGTTAAATCATGAAAGAAACAGAAGTGGAAGTAATATAGTATAAACGGGTATATTTGCTTTCTGTCAAAATTATCATTTCAGAAACGTAGAAAGAAAATACTATATATATATATATATAAATATAATTATTTGCAATTTTGGCATAGTCGCCTAATGTTTTCCACTTAATGTTTTCCATGTCTACTTTATATAGGATCATTTTAAAAAGTAGCATTTCTGATGAAAGATTTTTCTTCTTATTTCCACCCAAACTGGCCAAATATCTGTAAAAATATTTAGAAAGTTAGGATAAACATTTAGTAATTGTAACAGTTTTCTCATAAAATAATTTAGAAGCTTGCATATTAATCTTACAATCTTGATACATGATTATCTCATTTTGATTTATTTCTATAGCATTTTATGATACTACATGGAAATGAATATATATATTTATTAGCTTGAAATTCTTTTGTTACAAGTACTGTGCTATCAAACAAATCCAGAGATTTTATCAGAATATGAGAAAAGAATTGAATGCAATGAAGAATCTTATCATGACCAGAGATAATAATATTTAAATGTGGACTGAGTTTTATTTTTGGTGTGACCATTTTGAAACACTACCATCAGGCATTAATTTGTTCATGGTGTTTTCCAGGGACATCCTCAGGGATTTTGTTTACATTAGTGTGCTTTGTCATAGCAGAATTAGTTTTGGAATGTTGTCCTCTTACTTGTAAGTGGTGCAGTATGCACATTCAGGTAATCCGTTTCCAGAACCGGAGCTGATATCCATTACATTAGTCTGTCTCCTATGTGTTAAGAACTTCTTATCAGGAAGTAAATGTGATAAAAATAGCTTTTTTTTGTTGGGGGGGTGATGGGGCTCGAACTCAGGGCCTTGGTCTTGATACAAACAGCTTTTATCTATTTTTTTAATTATTTACAGCTTTACATTGTGTAAAGATATAAGAAGTCTTTCCGCTCCTATGATGTATACTTTTCCCATAGTATTAATTTACAGTTTTCTGAACATAGTCTTTTAAAATTCTGTTTGAATTGTCAAAGATTGAGTCAAACTTGAATCTTAAAATATGCTGATTACTCCATGAAGACCTGGGGAAAATATAAATTTTCTGCACTAACAGGAAAGTCAGCTTTGCACTGGATATTAATACAATATTTGAAATTATATATAAAATATCAAATGAAGAACTTGCCTACCTTCTTCAATATAAGTCCACTCCTCCTGGAACCAATTCATGTTATGTATACTGTGGTGGGCTGATATGGTCAACTTGAGCAGGAACACCCAGCTGGACTGAGTTGGTGGGGTTTTAGGTATAGAAGAGCCACCTGAGGATCGTTGCTGACACAACATGAAGGAGCATGAGAGCAGAAGATGGTGCTGGCTGCTTCCCAGGAGAAGCTCTGTTGTGACTGGTTCTTCTGAAGGGGACTCAGCTATTCTCATTTTAGAAGGAGCTCAGGGCCTTGCTGCCATCTAGGATGGCCGCCGTTGCTTTGGGGGAACTCTGGTGTTCATCTCTCCTGTGAACATTGTATCCTGGTTCCAGCTGAGATTTCTTCAGCCATTTAGTGCAGACACGTACATATATGGGACGGTGCTCTGGGCTCCCAGCCCTTGATTGGATCTTTTGTGTCTCCAGGGCATAGACAGACATTTGGCACTCTTCCTGCATTCGGCTTATGGGTGGATGTTGTAACGAGTAAATGTCCTGTATTGAATCTGCTCTCTTGAAAACCATTGCCTCTAGAAAAGTAACTAATACATATACTTTGGGGCATATCAGACTTTTAGTTCAGCTCTCTTCTCAATTTATTTAATCACAAATTTTATCTGGTAGTTTTTAAGGAGCTTTCATAAGTATTGCGATGCTAAGTATTGTAAGAAATAAAAACAAAAGAGTTGATTTGCAGAGTATGTGTATGTTTGGCCGAAGATCAACTAAGTGTAAGTTACTTGAAATTATTCTCCAAGAGACTAATTCAAATAAATAAACACAAAAGCAAGCTAAGGAAGAAAAAGTCCTAGACCTCAGAAACCGATTTTGAAGAAAAGCTTCAGAGAATGGAGTGACATTTTATTATTGGATATAAATTAAACCAGAAAATGGCATTTGAACAAGAGTTGCCCATGTGACAAAAATACGATATTGCACTGAGAAATCGGGACATGGAACAATCTGTCCCTCCTATCAACTGCACTGCTACACAAGTGAGAAGCCATATGCTATTAGGCAGACAGGAAAGTCATTCTCTTTGTTTACAAAAAAACAAAACAAAACAAAACAAAACAAAAAAACAGAGGTTATTTGACCAGAAGTTACTTTGTAGTGTACTATTCCTTATTCTTTCCTGGGAAGAGGTAACTATGATTATCTGAATATAACCACCAGTTCTATAATTGAAATCTGAAATAACAATGAGTACTTAAAGTTTCATCCTCAAAATCCAATACCAAATGAAAAGTTAATATGTATAAGGTATTAACAAATGAAATATTAAGAAATGATATTAGAAATATGTTTTCTAAAAATAAAAAGGTATGATATTAAAAATGTTCATTTAAGGTGTGCATGGAATAATAACAAAGTTTCAAGCACATCTTTGGAATTTGGAGAAAACTAACATGCTCAAAATAGTTGGGCAGATTTGGAAAAAGTCCAAAATAATTGAAAACTTCTCAAATAGTTTATGCCACTATGTTAAATTCATATAAATTCTAAAATAGGGCAGGTCATATTTTCTATAATTCTTATGTAAGTTACTCCAAGAAACATTTGTTTTATTGAATTTTATACGTTTCTTAGGTTCTGATTAATTTATATCACAAACATGGCAAGTTTTCATAAGTTACACATATTGAGTGTCACAAAAATATACACTGATGCTAGGTGATACCCAGGCCTGTCGTTTAACATCAATGGAAGTCGACTTTATTTATTTATTTTTTCTGTTTAAATTTTCATACTTTATTCCTTCTACCAGTAGGTTAAGAAATTAAAATTTTCCCAATACTGATTTATAGATAATGTTTTTATAAATGGCAACAAGAAGTTCAGTTTTACAAAATAGCATTCGCTAATCTCTTTAGATGTTATCTTAATCTCTATTTGAAGCTAAGGGCAATAATAATTTAATGCAGTAAGCTAAGTACACACAAAACCTGTATAACCTGAACTACACAGAGGGGTTTCTATAACTGCATACAGTTTTAATCAAGTACACATTTCTACAATGAGCAAGTACTTAGAAATATGTTAATATAACACTACTCCAAATGCTTATCTTGCCATCAGCCTTTCAGTCATTGCCATTCCTAGTACTGAAAGCATTTAGTTTTAGAATCTTTGACCTGAGAAAATGAGTTATCCTAAAACTTAACAAATACATGCAGTATGTTATAAGCCAAAAAGCTTTAACATCAAAAAAAAACCTGTCAAGGAGAAGCACTGGCATGAAACTTAGTTTCTCAAAAACAGCAACAAAAACTTATCTTTAGAAAAGATAGTAAAACAAATTGTCTTTTAAGACAGATAAACATTCTTACAAAAATTTGTAGTTTCCTATATCATCTCCTTAAAAGAAATACAAAGTAGTTTGCTATCTTTAATAACCTGTCAGTCAACTGTTTTCTAAAAACTTCAGAATACATGAAGAATATGCCTTAGCTGTCATAGTAAGAAAGGCAATTTAGGCTGGGGATTTAGCTCAGTGGTTAGAGTGTTTGCCTCGCAAGCGCAAGGTCCTGAGTTCAATACCCACCACCAAAAAAAAAAAAAAAACTCAGAAAGGCCATTTAGATTTTACATATTAAAACAGCTAGAATACAGCTTATAATGTCACGAATCTATCTAGTATATAAATATGAGTTCATTCTGCAGACAGTAAAAGGTCTGAAGAGACCAGATGGTTTGCAAGCTACTTAAACTTATACATAGTCATTAAAATCCAGTAAGTAATTCAAGTATACTTACAAATGAAGGTGGGCAATTAAAGGCTTGAGTCAAATACTCTGAAAATAAAGTCTGAAAACTTTGTATTTCTTCTTCTTGTATACATGCCTAAACATCAGGACATTTCTGTAGAAAATAAAGTTATATATATATGATTTGCACAGAAGAAAGTGGGCTATTGGAGATTTAGCTCAAGTGGTAGAGTGCTTGGCTAGCAAGTGCAAGGCCCTGACTTCGACCCCCAGCACTCAAGGATTAAAAAAAAAAAGATCTCCACAGAAGATAATGAAATTTCAGAAAGTGCAAAACGGTGTCAGGACCCATAGTTTGCTTCATCAAATGCTTTTCTAGCTCATTTCAATTCTTCATTCATAATAAGCAAGTCTTTAACCCTAGCAAACTTCCTTGGGTCTTTTCGAGCCAAGAAGACAATATCTTCCACTTGTACTTGACCTTGTCTTCCAGTGGACATTCCTTGTGAATTGCTTCAGGGATGAACCCCATGACAAGGTCTTCAGGAATATCCACGGACTCAGTACACGGATTCTGGTCATCTCCAGAGCCATACAGCAGACATCGTCATTGTTTAGAAAAAGGCTCTTGCTTTTACCCTGTCCTCCTGCAGCACCTCCTCCACTTTCTTCATTTTTCTCCTCAAAGGTGGGATACTCTTCCTCATCTGCCATCCCACCGGCCAGAAAAACTACAGAGCTGGACCAACTCTCTGCTGACTGATCTGACTAGTCCCTTTGTGTCTAGTCCTCTTAATTTACAGCGCACTTGTTATTACACTATTTACATTAAAAAAAAGAACCATTTTTACAAACATTCATGTGTGTACACACACATACATTCCACTTGTAGTATGTAGTAGCTGTTGATTGCAACATTATAAATAAAATTGTCTGATGCATAGCACGAATGCAAGTTGTCCTTTTTATGTGGAAGTCTTACAAACATGATAAGATTCCCCGTCACTGATTGAGAATGGCGGTTAAAATAATGCTGGCCCATTGATCCATGTGCAGTTACCAATAGATTAAAACAGCACCGATATCTTTTTAGTCATTTTTTTTATCTAGTGTTAATTAAAATACTATAAGAATGGTTGTTCAACATTGTGAATGTATATAATGCCAGTGAGTTGTATACTTGCAAATGGTTAAAATGGCAAATTTTGTGTTCAGTATATTTTAGCAAAATAAGAAGGGAACAAAATTAATATAAGGAATCTCGAGGTTAGCTGTAAACACATGCGTCTAGCCTTCTGTCACTGTCTTTCGTCTTACTTGGGTAAAAAAATATAATTTTAGTATTTAAATTCAAATAGTCCAATGATTATGCATATGTGTGTCTGCCTGAGATGCAATGAGCTCTGTATCATATTTTTTCAGAGCAACAGCAATGATTATACAGTAAAAGATTTTGACTGAGTTTATGTGCCAATTTGGATCACTTACAATCTGGGGAAGACACACACTTTCATAAATTTTGAATAATTCATAACAGGTTCCAGGTTGTAGCTAAAAAATGGGGCTCCGTCTGTGTCATTCTAAGTTCTGTAATACCAGAGTCTCTCTCCTTCCTTTCCATGAGGGACACTATATTGTTTTTTAACATAAACTTCTAAACATTGATTTCTTACTTTACCTATACAACATTTTTTGTAAAAAAAACCTGGTTATCATTCAGAATTGATTATTGACATTTATAGATAGGAACTAGACAGCTGATAAAGTTAATAAGCATTACTGTATTGCAGAGAAAATGTTGAGACTATCTGGCTTTTGTGAGCGGAGATGGGTGATTGGAATACAAATTGTATCTGTATATTGAGCTCCGGTCTTACACGACTTCTGGCAGTACGTGACTGTTCGCTGTGATGGCAGCATTCAACTCCTGTTGCCAATCATCATGAGCAGGGAGTGATAGTGCTTGCATTATATCTAAATGACGCTCCTAAGTAGGGTGTCACCTCACAAGATCACTCAAGTGGGGTGTCAAGAATCAGGTTGTTGGGCTGGGTGTGAGTGGACAGAAATAATAGCAAATTGGTCTTTTTGCTTTGCTAAATATCAGTTCAAATAAAACAATATTTGAGGGATATGATTTTAAAATTTATGTTGTAATTCATGAAATGTTCATCCATCAGGTTATGCAAATCATTAAACGCTTTATACTTTTCTACATATTTTTCACAAAGTAATATGCAATAGATTCATTGGAAATTTAAAGTCAACCTGAAACTGAAAGACAGAGTATGCAATGTAATGTTTTATATCCAGATTCCTAAACAATAGGTACCATATAAATCTGTGATACCAATAAAATCTAGAGAAATGAGTGTTTTAATTACATAACAATGAGTACCGCATAAATAATTATACTGAACAATAGAATACATAAGGACAGATGGAAAAGTAGTTAAATAACTACGTGAAAGATACAATTTCAAGTTGAAAGATTTTTGTAAACCTTGTTTCAAGATCTTTTGGAGGGGGCTGCTGCTCCTGGGAATCAAACTCAGGACCTTGCACTTGCTAGGCAAGTGCTCTACCACTTGAGCTAAATCCCCAACCCCATGTTGTGATATCTTTTAGCTTTCATAAGTAGGGTTGAGTGGGATGAATTATTTTATAACGTATTACTTCCATTAGCACTTTATCGCTATTAGATGGAGTAGTGTATTTCTGGTTTTGTGGACTGCATGGAGTTGTTCACTTAATACATTTTAAGAAATCATTCTTCTGTTTAAGTATTTTTTAAAGACTACATGAAAACCATTGAGAGAATTTATACTACTTCAATATCTTAAGGTACTCTTTGATAAACAGTATCTGATAGAATTGAAAAAAACACATAAAATACACATTTTGCCCTAAAGTCAATTACCTTGGAAAATAATTTTTCATATATATATGTATATATAATATATACTTTACCATGAGTGTTGCTGTGTCTTAATTGCATAGAAGTAGAATACTTGTTAAATATATGACACAAACAAATAAGAGATTATGTTAACTCTTCATAGATTTTTTTTTTTTTGTAATCAGCTCAAATCTAGACATGCTATATCTTTGTGACTAAGACAGACACAGCCCCTGGGTTTTATGACCGATTACTTGAATATTGTATTTTAATCAAGGACACAACTGTACAACTAAGCAATAATTATAATATTGACTACTGAATAGAAATATTCTTATAGAATCAAATTATCACAGAAAAAGTGATTATTTTAGAAGTGAGGTGTTTAATATTTAAAAATTAAGGTATCAACATAAAAAAACATTCAAACTATTTGGATTGTTTGAAAGGAAGACAGTTTTCTTCTGAAACGAAACACATGCTTTAAGATGGTGCTTAATGTTAGCAATGTAGCCTGGAATAGTGCCAGTACTAGGGAAGGGTAAATAGGAAATTCATTAATTATGGTCTGTTTACCATTTTATTGTCAACTCTGATCATTAACATGATTTATCTTGACTACTCTCATTAGCACATAAAGTGAATCGTAACATAATTGAATTTAACCAGTATTTCAAAATTCCATATTTGTGCTTTTTCCAGAAAAAATAAGTTACTGCCACCTAGAATGAAAGTGAGTTTATATGTCTGAAATATATAGCTTTGTAATTAATTTGCTTCTGAGTAGCCTCATTGCTATACACAAATATTTTTACTTGAACACTTTGCTTTTTACTGAAAACTTTCTCATTTGCCTTCCATTTTTCCCTAAAGGAATTGTGTTATTTGACAAAGATCGTGCCTTGAAATGAATTGCATCTCCAGTATGCCTACAATGAACCAATCTAATTCTATGAACTTGCAATATGTTGGAAATTATTCAGAGTATTAGCAAATACGTCATGCATTTGCATACACATTATGCATGTATAAAGTAAGGGGAAAATATGCTATTTAAATTATTCATCCGAAGCATTGTTATTTCAAAAATTGCTCTGAATATTAAGCATCCTTTCAATTGCATAGGAGGCTAAGAGAGATTAAGAATGGATTAGTTCTAAGAAGCTCTTTAGTTTCATGTCTCAACTAGGTTAAGAAAAGAAGTCTTGAGAACTACTAGTGTTGTGATTTTCAGTTCATTTAAACTGATATAGTAGTGCAGTAACCTTGAAATTCCTAGGAGAGTTTAGAGAGAATGAATAAAAGAGAAAAAAAAGTAAACGAATATGGAATTTCTCATGCATCCTTTTCATAGGCTCTGGGAACAAAATCATAAACTGAAATAGTGCCAGTTCCCACCTGGGGACGCGGGATCTGAGTTAGGCTGTGACGGAAACACCTGCGGGCACACGGCCAGCATTGCGGCTGTTGTGACGGACAGAAGAGGACAGCTGTGTGGCACAGGAACCTACCGTAGGGTCATTATGGCTGGAAGAGGGTCCCACGTCAGGAAGAGATCAGGATTTATTTGAGAAACTACTGAAAGATGTGTGTGGCTGAAGCAGATAAAAATAAAGATTATTTATTAAATACATCTGAAATTCCCCCAAATAGATTTAAAGGGACGTAAACTCATTAAATGTGAGTATACAGAGTTTTATTTTTTCTAAATCCCACACACTGTGCTCAAGCAGCCGTTCTTGAGTGGTTGTGGATGAAACATTCATTGTTTTTTTAAAAAGTAACTCGACTACGGGATGGAAAGTGGAAGAGCATCAAAGAACATACGGGTTGTCCGCACACGGGGCTGCTAGAGCGGTTAGAGCAGCAATGAGGGCAGTTTGAACCTGAGTTCAGAAGTTGGAAGTGGAGAGAATACCGTGAATGTGTGGGGGATCCGAGGTCACCCTTGAATGGGCGAGGATTCTGCGGGTCACCTTGGCCTGCAGAGGAAACAGCGGAGAGTCTCAGGGCTGTTGGCTACCTCAAAACTTGAGGTTCCTCTTCAGAGCTGGGCTGGGTCTTGGGGCAGATTGGGCTGTGTCGGGGTTTGGGCTAGTCTGGCGTTGACGTTCACGGCCGCTGGCCTCGGGCTGATCTTCTGAGCCTCTCAGACCTCTTGCCTATAATAAAGGTTGTATGTTAGGTGCACAACTCCATTTATCAGGGAGCCAGTGTCTTCCAAAGAAGCTGGACTAGTTACTGTCTGACAGAAGTAGGTTTGAGGTCCAGTGATATTAGAAAATAAGTAACTTATTTGCTACACATTTAAACTTTTGCTAATTTGGTCCATATAAATTCGAGTCTCATCGTGGCAATATTTTTCTTTTTACCTGTTTTAGACATTAATTAATTGAGTACTTATTTTCCTAATTTGTGAAAAGTGCTATAAATATCTTTTGCTCACTAACATTGTTCATATGTCCCCACTCCCCTACACACATTCTTCACCAATTTTTGCATCACCATTTGCTATATTATGTTCCTTGTCAAAGATAAATTTTAAATATAATGTACCCATATTTAACAATATATGTCCTATATTCCTTATGTTGTGCACCAAAGGGAGTTTTGGGAGCTAAGTTCAGAGCAAAAAACAAAAATATTAAGATTTCAAATAATGTAATATTCAGGCCCATTTCTACAATCCAATTTACAAAATTGAATGTCTATGAAGAATTTTCCATAGTTTTCAAAGTAAGGTGTCACAGATTGATTTTAAAAAAAAAGTGGACAGATGAGCATGCTGAATGACTTCAGGAGACCAAGAGTTTCTAGATGATGTAAAAGAAAATAGTTGTATACAAATGTGCAATAAATTATCAAGGTAAATATGTCAAAGTAAATATCTCAATAGTATGTAACATTGAAACAACCTTTTGATGTTAATCATAATTGTTATAATATTAGTCAAAAATGCAATATTACCAGGTGTGGTGATGCACTCCTGTGATCCCGGCACTTGGGAAGCTGAGGCAGGAGGATCACCACGAGTTCAAGGCCAGCCTGGATGACATAGAGAGTTCAAGGCCAGCCTGAACTGTATAGTGAGACCCCTGTCTCAAAAACCCAAACCAAAACCAAACCAACAAACCCTGTAATAGTAAAACCAGTAAATTTAGAATAGTCACTAACCTAGTGATAACGAATGCATTGAATATCCCTAGTTGATTTGGAGATTAAATCAAGTGTCTGTACTGAACGTACATGTTCTTGTGGGCATAGGAAGAGAGGTGTGGAAGGTCTGCAGTGGAATTCTGTGTTCCATTTTCCTGGATAGTCATGTAACCCTGGTGTTAGGCTAGCTGCCGTTAGCACAAGTACAGTACCAATTAGTCCTTCAAGAGGCTTATGGGGTGAAAGTAAAGTCTCAGAATTGGCTTAAATCATACAATTGTACTGAAACCATCGTATTAAACAAATAGGTTTGTAAGCCTTCTCTGTCTAAAAGCTGTGTTTGTTTTTTGGGACCTGGTTCCTTTCTTTATTCCTTAGTAATATTTTCACTCTGATTTTTAACTTCCAGGTTGTCTGCAATCATAGCAGTTTCCACTGGAATTACACTCAAATTAAGTGATTTTAAGGGCTGGTAGGTTACATTCCTAAGGGTTTTTCGACTGTTTTTTTTAGAGTCTTTCAGACCTAGATAATTTATTCAACCTCTAATAGAAATTTGAATATTGATGTCCAGAGAAAGGCTGTGACCTTCTCAAATTTCAATAGCTAGAAGTCAGCATCAGAACAGTTCCAAATACCTTTCAGATCCATTTTAATAGTGGGTAGGACACCTCTGCTTCTTATATGCCCGGCACTTGCCCTGACCTCTACTTCTGCATAGGAGTAGAGCTAAATATGTAAGCATGGCCAGTGCAATTCTTCATGTATTTTTTAGTTCCAATTAAAAAACAAGATCCAAAACAATTTCATTTACCAAAGAATTGCTTCAAAATGCATCTCACACGAAAGTAAAATTGACAGAAAATTCCAAACATATAAAAATTCAACGCTTAGTGTACTCATTTATTACTTATACTAGAAGCTTTGTAACTAATCGTCATTTATCGTTGTGAGTGAGAGCCCACTTCCTATGAATATATTGGACTGTTGTAGAGAACTTGAGGGAAGCTGTTGTACTCAAAGTACTTTAAAGTTGGAAAATGACAAAAATAAAACTCTAAATATAACACGTGCTGGTGAGTAACTTGGAAATACATTTCAAACATTCAATGCATAAATGACACCAGTCATTTTTAACAAGAATTATAAAAATATTTCATTGTTCAAATTGATTAAAATTTGAGACATTTTGTGATTTTCTTCAGAGATTAAAGTTAAGAAATCTGTGATACAGAGTACAGAAAAAATTTGGATTTTTGACCTGTGAAAACATCCTAGTAACTGTCGAACTGAATAGTGTTGAAATTTGGCTTAATTGAATACTTTTTAAAATAGTTCTAGAGATTTTAGATTATATATTATTTATATAGTTTATGAAATATTAGCAAACATTAAGCATCTCAAACCACCCCTATTCCTTGTATGTTTCTAGTCTGCTTTCAGTTATGTTCCTAGGTAGAGAAAACAAATTTTAAGATTTACCCAAGCAGAGTATGGGCAGCAAATCTGCATCTCTTTGCTTTCCAGCCTCCCAGCATAAACAAAAACAGAAAACAGTGGCAAGAAGTCCATTCTGAAGCTGAAGGGCGGGGCCTTGGGGTTCTTCTTTATTGCTTTCCATTTACTTACTGCAAAAACTGTGATGTGCAAAATGCTTTGCCTCCTCAACAATGTATTATTCTAAACGATAATACGAAGAGTTGTTGGGTTAGAATCTCTATGATTGATTCTGCATGTTTAATTTTATTTAATATGAAATTTGGGAGTTTTTTTTCCAGTGTAGTGCCAAAGAACAATCTGGACAATGCTGGGATTGACCTAATATAGTAGCCAAAGGTAGCTTACACTCAACAGTGAATATTAGGATAGATGGTGGACCTTTGTCTACTTTGACTAGAGGAAATGAATGAAATTTTTGGAAAAATATCTCATTGTTAGGTTGATGTTTGGTTTTAACTTGGAGAATTATCTTTTTCTCTTCCAAAAAAAATTGGTAACTTTGATTTATGAAATAAAATGCACCAAAAAAAGTATTGTCCACATTAAAGATAGTACATTAAACTAGTAAAAACTCAACTTTTGTTAGCCTGTAATGCAGGACACTTGGATTTGCAGAATGTGAATGTAGATTTGCACCAGCCCTGAAAAGGAACAGCGCCCAAAGACAGCTGTGTTAGAGAAGCTTTAGCCTTAGCAGAAATAAACCCTTAAACCATGTGTTTGGCTCAGTTATCCCCCTTGATATCCACCGTCAGCCCGTGAAGCTAAGAATACGAGGATTTGTGTGGGAACATCTCCACTGTTAATATGATTAATTAACCTTTAAAAAGTTTTATCCTAGAATTATGAATGGACCAAAGTCATTACAGAGGTCTTCCTAAGAAAAAAGAGAGGCAGGAGATACAGAAGCAGAGAAGGAGGCATGAAGGTTGGGAGAATAGAAGCAAAGGTGAGAGAGAGAGAGAGAGAGAGAGAGAGAGGGAGAGAGATAAAGAGAGAGACAGAGAAGAGGACACAGGGAAACACTGTACTGTTGGCTCCGAAGATGGAGGTAAATAATTCTAATGACCTTTAGAAACAAGAAAGAAAACGAAATTATTTCTCGCCCGGAGCCTGTAAAAGGACAGCCTGCCAACACCTTTATTTAAACTAGATGAGATCTGCTTTGGACTTCTGATCTCTGAAGCGCGAGATCATAAATTTGCATTATTTTAAGTCATTAAGGTTGGGTGGTGTGTTATGGCAGCAATACGAAATTATTACAAACCATAAGAAAATATTTGTGGTGTTTGTCAGCCTTAAATTTTATTTTTTATGTTTTTTTATTGGGATTCATATCCATTTTGTTTGAAATTCTGAACTGGTAATTTTGTATATTTTCTTCACAAAGCTGTAAGTGTACAAGACATACATAATGTCATCTTCACACATAGAACAGAGGTTAAATTTTGCATTATTTTGTTCTTCCGAAATAATCTCAGTATCATGCCAATAAAGCAGATACTACTCCTTTGGAAAGTACTTTTTCAAAGACCAAAGCTGTTGTGTAATTCGCACTTTTCTTTAATTGTATGTACCTGTTGGGCAAATAATATGCATACATTCGACAGAAGAATTCTATCACAGTACAAGTACTTCTCCATCTGAAATAACTACATATTGCTTTTCTAACACTGGAAAGGATTTCCTATGGAAGTTTAGTGATTAAGTCAAACCAGATGCTCCACTTCAAGAATAAAGAGTAGCTTGGCAGTAACATTGTAAACCTGTCTACTTGCTTTTATTTAGAAGTTATTAAGCACTACAGAAAGTAACTAATTACTGTTGATTGAGGTACTGTAACCACCTTGCATAGAGAATCGGTGTGGGAGATGACACAAGAACAATGAATCTTGCATTTACATGGCAAAAGTATGATTAAAAAGGCAAATAAAATATGTCCCCCCCTTACTGCTTATATTTTAGTAAATCTGAATTAGTAAGTAGAGCTCAATGGGAGTTAATTTAATAATTTAATATCTCATTCTTAATTGCTGAAATATTAGAACTGAATTTATTTTTATATATCTTATTATCTCTATCAAAATGGCTTGAGTATAATCATGCAAATTGGTTACTTAACAGCACAGACTTAGGATAGTCGATAGATAATGGTATGTTAAGGAAATTCCAGAAAGATTATTCTGTTATGCCTGTACATAAATGAATACAGTGAAACATACACTTTGTTTCTTATACTCCACTGCATTTAAAACAATCATTGAAATACTTAAATTTGTATTTCTTAGTTATTTTATTTTTTCATCCATTTTCATAATTCTAAAAGGAAACAATAATTCTTTATAGAAAAATCTGTTCATACGCTCTGAAATCATTAGTTTGACAATCATGTTAACTTTTTGTATCTAAGCTGTTTATGTTGATATCTGCAAATGACATTGACAACATGAACACAACTATTCAGGGCACGTGTATGCAAGTATCCTTCATTCAGAGGACAGACATCAAGGAGGAGCAGGGTTTTTTGTGTCTGGAAAGTGTCTCGGGAGTGGAGAGCGAGGGTCACAGAGCACCACACCTCAGAACTGTGCACCTTCCATCTCTAGCAAAGAGCCTCGAGGCAAAGACATCTGGGAGCAGTCAATGCCTGCTGAGTCCAGATCCCAGTGCCTCTTCCCGCTGCAAGTGGCAGGATCCCTCCAAGACATAATTTACTTGGGAACTGAGTTTCAAAAGTGCAAGATGGGTCTGCAATTGTTTCTATACAATAAAAGAAGATGTTAAAACGGAGAGGCACGTGACAGAGGTACAGGAGTCAGTTGAAAGGGTCTTAACACTAAGCAGACTTGTGACAGGTTGAGTCACTAGAAGTCCACACTGCTCTTCCCTGCTCATTCCCGCTCTCCCTTCTGCCCAGAAAGATCTTTTGTTGTCTCCATCCATTTTATTTTTCCAGAACATCACAGTGTCATGATCACACAGTATGTAGCCTTCTCAGATTGTCTTATGTCACTTGATCATATTCGAACTTCACATCTTTTCTTTGATGTCATCTGTTTTCCTTGTTATGAGAGTTGATTTTAAGCATCAAGATATTTTTCTTAGAATTTATAATTGAAATATACATAAATTTTACAAGTGTATTTTTCCTATTTGCTGCATTTTTTCACATACTGACTGTCTAAATAGAGAAAATATCTTTTATCTAAATTCCTCATTGATAACCTTAGCAAACTGATAGCACTAACATTTATATAATTTGAGCAAAATCGAGTATTTCAGGACAAATTGAGGTGCTTCCTGGTTCCGAAAGATGGCATTTCCTGCTAAGCCAGGCTTGCCTCTTGCCATTGTACACTTTGTGAAACTCGCTATGTAAAGTCTTCAGAGGACTGGAGAGAGTCACATGTACATGAGAAGATGATACTAGGCTCTGAGTAACTGCGCTTTTCTGTCTGGGCTGCCTTTCAGTGGTACTACTTGGGCCCTTAAACAGCAGTTGGATAAAAATGAGTCAAGTTGTGTTAATTCCATTTTTACTTTTCTCATTTATTTTTTCACTTCATCTGTTTTTACTATCATTCTTATTAAAATTATATATCATATTTTCATCTTTAATTAAATACTAAATTTAGGTATATGAAAGCATCATAATATTAGATAGATCTTGAGATACAAATGTGGTATTTCTTTTCTCTATTCCCCAACCGAGTGCTCAAGCTACAGAAGAGCAAGTGAAATGGGTTCTAAGGGTGAGTGTGTGGTTCTATTTCCCCAGGTGTAATGAAAATTGTTCCCAAACAAACTTTTCCACTTTACCTATTTTTTTTTTTTTGCATTATTTCTTCGGATTCTTTTCTTAATTCAACTTGTTAAACACTTCTAATTAAGAAGGCGGTTGGTAACCCACGTAGGCACATAACTGTCAGGCAGATTCTGTAGCTCCTGTGCGGCTGCGCCCTCCGCGGTGCCCGCTCGGCAGTGTAGACCAGTGCTCAGCCGCACGCCGCCCGACGGTGGGCAGACGTGGAGCAATGCGTGTAAGGTGGTTGACCATCGTGTGAGCGTCACACAGTGTACTGAGACAGAAGTAGTGGCCTGAGTCAGTTACTCCACCGGGTTCCTTGATGCAGTTAGGTGACAGTAAACACCGATGCGCAAGGCTGCTGCTGGCACGGCGTGGCACAGTGTTTTGTACTAAACTTTTAAAAATAAATACAAGGTGTGCACTCTAATGATAAAATTAGAGTGTAGTAAGTCTGTAAACCAGAGGCAGTAACTTATCATGATCAAGTATTTTAGACTGTGCAAGATCGTATGTGCTGCATTTTCCTATCACCACCAGCAAAATAGATCTTTCATGCCAGCGTCACCACAAATCCGTAGCACACAGAGTGATGTTGTAATGGTTATCGTGTCACAGTGCTAAGTGAATCGGTCACTTTCCTGTCTCCGGCACGAGGTATGACCCCCGGAAACTTAAAGGAGGGAGGCATCTTTTGGCTGACATTTTGCTGACGATGTGGTCCGTGCTTGGCTGGATCCTGGACAGAACGACCCTGCAGGAAGGGCGTGGATGGGAAATCTGTTCCCGGGAGAGCAGGGCTCAAGGCGGGGTAGAAATACGGGCACTCGGGTCACACTCACAGTCCCTACTCTTCTCACCAGGCCTCGCCTCACCTCCTAGTAGAACATTCAGCTATGAACACTTTAGGAAATTAATCAGTCCCTGATGAATATAGTGCCCCTTGATCCAGTCGCGTTTAGAAAGGCCACCTCTGCACAGGAGACCTTTGGGGGGACATGTTACATCTAAACTGTAACGTTAGGTGATAGGAACTTTTCACCCCATTCTAATCTCAGGGGCCCTCCATCATACGTGTCGTTATGTCCTAGATTACAGTATTCTTTCCATTTTTAAAATTTTTAAATTTTTATTTGCCAAGAACATGTATTGGTACCTTGTATACATAATGATCACATTCATCATGGCTATTTTGTACCTGTACATGATGTATCTTGGTTTAGATTGCAGTATTCTTGTGCAGTGCTTGATGGCATGTTATGAACCCACGATTACATTATTTGTAGAGTGTTTCCGTTGCTTTAACAATCTCCTGCTTCATCTCTTTGTTGTGGGTATTACTTTTTATAAATGATGGTACTTCCGATCAGAATCACATTCTCATATACACCATTGCTATTTGAATTAATAGTTTCTTAAGTGATGTGTAGAATATTTTTAAATTGCTTCAGAATGATGTAACTTTGTAATTTCAATAGTTTCTGAAACAATACAAGTTTCTTAACCTGCAAGTATTCAAGTACATTTTATTGTATTCTTAGTTGCGGTGGATGGAGCTCAAAATTAAAATCTACATTTAGAACTAGGGACATTTTTCATTTAAAAGACCGATTTTCATATACTGTCCATGGTTCTTTTAGAACTCAGGATAATTATACAGTATTTGAAGAAGAGATGATATATGAATTACTTCATGAAATATTTTCCTCAAATTGGAAATTTTCTTAAGGCAGAAGAAGACATAGTCATATATTAAAAAAAATAATGTTTTATTGACAACTTGGTATTCTCTGGGAACAGAGATTTAAGAGAACATTTCCAATAAAGTCAGAATGATTGTATTTAAGATTTTTTTTCCCATATTTACTAAAGGAGATTATTTCTGCTTGATAACTGGCATTTTATTATGGCATTCTAAATATAAAAATGTACTAAAATAGCACTGTCATCTGTAATGAGTTACAGCCAGGTTCCTAATGTGCCGGGAATTCTGTACAAAGAAGAAATGGGAAAATTGTAGTAACTGAAAGCAGATTTATGTTGTGTGCATTTCTGCCCAGAATTAATATGTTATAAAATACTCTGCAGGCATAATATATTCATTTCCCTATTTTTAGTAGGGAGCATTTTGAATGGATTTTAGAATTATTGTGCTTAATAATTAAGCTATTTCATTTGAATTATTTTATATAATGTTACAGAAGTTGTATCTAATATTTCTCTGAGCCACAATATCCTGAGGCTGCAAGAAAATTATAAAAATAGGAATCAAGTGATTTTTCTAATCCAGTCCTCAAACAAAAATATTAAGAAACTGCTCCTGCTCCATGTATTCCCTGTGATTTCATGCTGGACCTGAGGAACTATGTGGGACAGTGTCCTTCTGCATCAGTTCCAGGCTGACCATGTGTGTCCCCAGGCAGTTCAACTTGTGAGATTTGTGGGGGGTGTGCCCTCGCTAGGAACTGGCTTCATGCAGTCTATCAGAAGCCGCGTTTGCAGTCTTCCTG
Organism: Hystrix cristata; assembly: GCA_004026905.1. Lineage (NCBI taxonomy): Eukaryota > Metazoa > Chordata > Mammalia > Rodentia > Hystricidae > Hystrix > Hystrix cristata. The sequence goes on from PVJO010002341.1 coordinate 123,570, forward strand.
CTCTCTGTGAGCATCGCCATCCCCTGCTGTCAAATGTCCTCTGCTCTTTCTTTGAGTGCAGTAATCTAGAGCATAAGATCACGGAGAATTTGCCACTACAACTCTTCTTTTTAGCTCATCTTCTCCAGTCCTTTGAGGTATGATCAGGGAGCACTCTGACAGACCTGAAGCTGCAAAAATCATGCCGGTGTGATGGCAAGCTAATTTTACATGCGGATCCAGCTTGCATCAGAGCTCATTGATCTACTCGTCACCCAGCTCTCACGGACAGATTTCCAAAGCCTGCGAAGTTGAGGTTTCCATTCTGGGATCCATGGTTCGTGGAGACAGTGTAGTGAGTGACACATAGAGTATGTTAGCTATTTGGATAAGTTTTGATCATTTTATAGGAATCCTTCATATTCTTAGACACCAAAATTTGAAGCTCAAAAGGAATTTCTATCAGATTATGATTATATTTTCATTACTTGCTGTAAATGTAAATATGAGAACAATGCATAATATATATTATGCAGATAGTAATTTATTAGATAATTTATATCACCGTACGTAGTTTTTTATCATGTGTTGGCACTGCATGTAATTCAGTAAACGCGCCACTTCTGATGTCCCGCCTCTGTTTTTATCATGACTTAGTATGAAAAAAGAACAATGGATGTTTGAAGGTATGAAACGGTAGGTGTCAGTGTTTTAATTTTATCACTGTTCCTTGCCATCAACCACTCATACTCCCAGTTCTGTACACTCACCTTCATTTACTTTCCCTCATGAGCCCTTCCTTCCTCCGAGGACAATACAGAGGAATTTGTGACAGGCACATCATTCCATCTTAAAGTTAGGCTTCACAACTCTTCAGTATGGGGCTTTGTAGAATGAGGATCTTAGTTCTCACCTGAGTGATCTGGTAATACAATCATTAATTTCTACAAAGTATGTTTCTCTCTAATAAATACTGATTATTGAAAGGGTATTTGTTCATTATAATCAAGTACTTAAATTATAAGCCCAAAGGAAATTTTCATGCTACTGCTTGAAAATATTATTTTCTGTAAAATAGATTTTAAGAAAAATCTATGTAAATCAAGGTGTGGTGATCCATGCCTGCAATCCCAGCACTCTAAGAAGCAGAGGAAGGAAGATCACAAGTTCAAGTCCAACCTGGATAAAGGACAATGTAGTGACATAGGGAGACCTTAACACACACACACACACGCACACACACACACGCACACTATGTATCACTATATATAAATGTACACTATCTCTATGAGATGTAGGTCAGTGCAAAGGCTCTGGTTCAATGTCAAGCAGCTATAAATAAAACATAAAAATAAAAGGAAGAAGAGGAAAAGGAGGAAAAAGAAGAGAATGAGAAAAAGAAAGAAAATAAACTCTGGGTAAAAAGAATAATCATTTCACCTGCATTATTAATTTAAAAGACTATACTTTTAATGAGCACATTTTTATGGTAAAGATCAGTAGAAGATGAAGTATCGGAAGGGAAGTAAATTGTGCACAACAGCAATTTGTCTTGTGCATTCTCCAGTGGTAAATCGTGGCTGTGGTCATAGTATTGGATTGTATATAAAACTTTGTGCAGCTTGTCATTTTCTAGAGAGCTATCTTAAATGTTAGAGCCATTCCCAGATAAAAGAAAGTCCAACTTGGAACACAAATCTAGAACTTATTTTTTACTATTGCTGTGTGCAAAATTCACATTCTATAATGCCACCTACCAGGTAGTTGGTGACTTGAAAATTGCTTATTCATCTAGCCCTCTTCTTCATCCTTCTTTGTATATTTTCGTAATAAGAAAGTTTTCCTTCAGTCTGTTAGTACTGACAGAATTTAAATTTACGTGTTTTGTATAAATTTGCAAAATGCAATTTTAGATGTGTGCTTGAGTAAACAGACGCTGCAGTACTGTCCCAGTGGTTTTAGCTGTGTCCGATCCCCAAAGAAGCCCCAAGGCTGGGAAACTGATCTTTTACGTTTTAAAATATACCCTAGTTCTCAGAAATGTGATATTTTACTTGGATAGAGCTTCCTAACACCACCCTCGTGTGCATCCTGAACCGCAGGAAGATCAGGACTGCTTGCTGTTCCTCATGTTTCTCGTTCTTTTTCTTCCTACATTTGTTTATAACAATACTGTACTTTTCTCATGGAAACACACTCACGCAAGTTTTATTTCTTCTTCTTTTATGTATCACCTGTAACTCACGGCAGGGATCAACTTATCTAGAAAGCTTTCTTTAAACTCTGAAAATGAAGGAGACAAACCTCCTCAGTGTTACCAAAATATGCTTCGTAAAACATTGCTGCTATCCGTAATACCCAGTAATACTGACATTCTCGAATACCGAGAATGTATTTATTTTTTAATTCGTAGTGTCTATCACTTTTACCAAAGAATGACTTTTAAAGAAACAAATGAACAATAACTATAGAAGAAATAATTTAATAAGTGTTCAGGATTAAAATATTTTTAGTTTATCTATTTTCAATATTGAGTTGGTTAGATTTTGGTCTTGGGGGACCATAAAAATGTAGAGTTTAGTGTAACAAAGTGCAACACATACATTTAGCCATGGTAATTTTATAGCTCTAAATTCACATCTGTCAAAATATAAAAAATAAAATTAACCCGAGTCTAGAAAAATCACATCATTAAAATAGTTACCGAAAAAGATTTTGAGTAGTTTTCTACGTATGGCATTGCTGAAAGCTTACTTTTACATGAAGTGCTTTGATCCAGGGTTTCCATTTGTTTTTAAATTTAAAAGTTATTTATCATAGGCCTTGACTGATGAGTTTTGCAATCATTCAATTAAGATATATTAATCAAGAAACAAAGTTTTTTTAGAAAACAAGGAGGAGGAAATGCTCCAGTCATTTTATGAAGCCAGTAGCTATTTGATATAAAAAATTAGGCAAAAACACTATAAGAAAACCATAGACAAATATCACCTATAGACATTAATATAAATGTTAATTCCATATAAACAATAAGGTACATATATAAGAAAGATAATATACAATCACCAAATGATCCGTAAGTGAGTTTATTCCATGAATGCAAGTTTGATTTAACATCCAATTAGAATAAGTAGTAAAAAAAATTATGATCACAATAGATACTTAAATAGATTTGCACAAAGTTCATTTATGTTAATGACTTTGAACCAGCTAGAAACAGATGAGAAAGTTATTATGAAAATGGAAATCTGTGAAAAATCCACAATTAATGTGAGTATCACAAAATAAAGACTAACTTATTTGCCCTTACCCTAAAAAGAAGACAAGAGTCTTTACCATTTTTATTAAATACGCTATTTGGAAATACAAAGTACTAATGTCCTGTAGCAGAATATAAGGCATGGATCTTATAACATTATGCTGAGCAAAAAATTCAGTAGTAGAGTATAATCTTTAGTGGTAAGAAGTAGTTCAGTGATTGTGTGTGTGCAGAGATGAAACTAAGAAGGAAGAGAAACTAAAAACTGGACTGACAGAAATGTTTTGATTGTTGTTGTAATTAGACAGGTGCACAAATTTGTTGAAACTCTTAGAAATGCATGCATAAAAGGAATGGATTTTATCACATTTAAATTACACCTTGAAATGTTTATTTAAGAAAGAATGTGCATTGCTTTAGTATTATTGTATAGAAGAATAAGTGCACATATATGTATATCAGTAAATTTCATCACAAACTATTTCTGAGAGTCCATATCCAATTCTTTCTTAAATATTAAGGATTTGAAACTCTCCCATAAAGATCCCACCATGTGTTTTATCTTGCACAGTATTTTGCATTAAGTTTTCTAGAATTTAATTGCATCATACACAGCAAATGAAAATGTTTTTCTTCATCATAAAGATAAGCTATGTACAATAGCTTTTCTCCCTTTGTTGATTACCTAGGATGAAAAATAAAAGATTTTCATAGTATTATAAAATAAATCTCTTGCTTAACAATTTTGCCAGCAAACTGATAGAAGAGTCGCAGTTCTGATTTATTTTATAATCTGAGATGTTTTGCTTTTAATTCTTAACAACTGGATGTCTTCTCAACATATGCACACCTACATGCGCGCGCACACACATACACACACACACACACACACACACACACACACATGCACTCTTGATTTGCTTGCTATTTATATGGCTAAGGATTTTCCTCCACTACAGAAGTGCTTCAAAATATATACAAATTGAAGTGGTGTGCACATTGTTGTTTGTTTATCTGACACTAAATTCAATTATATAATGTCATATTTATGTTTTATTTTTCTTAACTGAGGTATTTTGTGGTTCTAAATTGCTTTGTTGCATTCTTTTGATGTCATCACTTGCTAAGAGGGACATTGCTTCTTTCAGCTGTTCTTAGTCTGTCCTCAAGTGGCCATCATCCACCATCTGCTCTTCATTCAAATCTAACCTGTGTTCTTTTTGCTTTCCTTTCAATGGAAATTCTCCTTTTAATTGAATTCTGAACATACTGTTTTTTATCTGTATTACTATTCTTGGTAAAAAAAAAAAAATGGATAGTCCTTATATGTGCTTATGAATATCTCAAAGTGCAGTTTGCTTGACTTCTAAGTCAATATCTTCTTAAAGCAAATTCATAGTTTTCAAAATTCATTACTTCATATGTAACAAGAAAAGGAACTGTAAAAGTAATGTGGTAAATTCACTTCTTTTGCATTCCATTTTGTGTTCTTTTCCTCCTCCTTCAACATTATCTTTTGTGGACATATGGCAACCAGTTGCTTACCAAGCCAAGTTTCAGTAGTGACATTGGCAACATACGTAACTCATTCCTCCTACTATCCCAAACTTATACCGACAGTTTAGGCGTAACAATTATAGAAGCTTTTCTATGCCAAGGATGTGAAAAGTCTGAAAACATATACCTGAGACCCTATTTTCAATTCTCATTCCTATATTGCCATAAAGCTAGATTTTTTTTTTTTGCATGTTAAAACCAAGCTCTTTTAGGATGACGATTGCAAAATTTCCTTTGTATGGTGATGAGTGACACTGCCTTATTAAATGGATATACATTACCTGAAGGGAAATCAGCACAGATATAAAAACAAGTATAGTTCTGTTAGGTTAGTCTACAACTTCCATAATGTACACCACAGGTGTCTAGAATGATTAGCCTAAATAAATGATAATGAACACGCTAACTTGAACTAGAAAATTGCATCTGTAAAGTACACTAAAGTTAGCAAACCCAGGTCTGAGCGCCAATTATTAGTTGTAAGATCTTGGTAAGGTTTTTCAACATTTTGAACCTCTGATGTCTCAGCATATAAATTAGAATAAAAGTATTGCATGCCTCACCACACCCAGTCGTATTGAGAAAAAAATTTAATATTATAGAAAGTAAATAGTCCTAGAATTTTTGTACATGCAGATTATATATATATATATATAGAAATTTAAAATAAAAGATAAAAAGGTATTGGGTAACTAAATATAACCGAAATGACACTCTGGGTTTCCAAGGCTCAAGAATATCTCATGCAAAATAGCTTCCATTACTAAAATGATTCTAAAACTATTTTATCAAAAAATTCTCAGACTACACTAAAATGACTTTAAGGTGTGCCATATTAATTCAATTATTTTGTTTTATTAAAGATTGTAGGATACAGAGTTAGGAATTTTTTGTACTATTTTTCTAAAAACAAAGATGGATGTAAATATGTGCAAATTTACTTTCAGGGTCAAGAAATATTATCTTAATCATTGGCTAAAATAAGAGAATCGATGAGGGACTTGAAGATTTTTAAGGCCACTAGAAGTTATGTGTGTGTATATATAACACCATTTGCATAATAATGAAATGCAACTGAAAAGGAGTAACTGAAGAGATGTCAATATTATTTATAATATGTATTAACTGACAAGCAAAAATGTTTTTATATATATTTTTGCATATTTTCGTGTTTAAACATTTTTTTAACCAGATGTTTGCTAAATGGAGATGAATTGATTATAAGATAAAATAAGGCATAAAATTTGTGCTGATGACTTAAAAAATAAAGAAATTCACATGTATGTTTGGCAACTTCAAATCTTACAGTTTTCAAAAAAATCTGTGCATTTTATGTCTTGTAATGAGATCTTCATTAATCTTTATGTGAAATATATTAATATCTAATATTATATGAATATTTAATATTTGCACCTAACATAGAAAAAATGTTTTTATCATGTTGTATAAAAGGAGGTAAGGCACTCTGATACATTATATGAAAACATTTCAATGGTACGAGATGATAGTAAAGATTTATATTGCTCAGCAACTTCAAAATTGGACTTAACAACTTGCTTTTCACGTTTTAAACTATCAGAAAGGCCCTGCCATGGAAAGGTGTGAGACAGATACATACTTGGTTATTACTGTTGGAGTCTCTGGTGTTTAATATTGCACCACACTGGGGCAGCAGTCCACCAGATTAGTTTTCTTATATAAAAATCTAGCACCACTAAGTACCTCGTGTTTGGCTTTTACTTGAAAGGATAACAGTTTACTTTTCCTTTCTTCATACATTTGGTTTCAAAATTATCACCTGTTTCTAGTTTAAATGTGAAAAGCTAATATGTAGACATTTTCGATTCATTGTAGAAATTTGGGTACCGGATCATCCCTTAAAGTCCTGCAGATGACATAATATATCTTGACAGATGTATTTTAAAATTAAAGTAAAAAGGCAAGGCAGTAGTCTCTTTCATTTCATATGTACTGCATTCGACATTTCTTTTCTGGTAAAGCATTTCATATATCTTGGCATTTGATATTTTCCTCTTAAAACAAAAGTGGTAATTCTACTTTTATTGTGTATAATATCAATAATTCAGAGTCAAAAAACAGACCCTAAGGCCACAATCAGTATATCAACACAAATGTATTAACCTTAATTCAATTTCTTTCTGTCTTCTATATGAATATTTTGACCTTCGAAGTATGATAGCTGTATCAGCCATATGAAAAAAATCAGTTTCAGATGTACTTTTCTCCGGTACCATTGACTAGCATAAATTTCTACTTTACATTGAAGACATACTAAAGATATTAAAAGTGCAAACACTAGAAAGACAAAAATTTTTCTCTGACTTGTTACAAAGAATATGATGATTAAATAAGCCAGTTTATTATCAAGACAATTAAATGACTTTTTTCATATAGAGACATGCTAATTGCTTTTAAATATTTATTTCTTAGTTATGGCTGTTCATACGTTTTGAAAATAAAGTTCTATTGGGACATTAGTTGAAAGATATTAAACTGAATTGGAAAAGACAAAAGAAATGCTTAGTACATTAGAGGGACTACTAACTGGAGAATGTTACAAGCCATGATAACAAGACACTAACTTAATAAAATATTTGAAAAGATTTTAATTGGAATTTAAGAATGTGGGTTTTTGATAAATTTTTTGTGATTGGTTAATTCCTATGGAAGTTAAAATAGCCAGTCTCTGAAGGAGGTCTTTGTGTATTCTAGCATTTTTCTAGGCATATTCCCTACTTCTTTTCTTCAGTATACATCTGTTTTGTAATCTTTTTCTTTGTCTAATTTGTTCTCTCATCTTTCCTTATTAATGACAAATGAAATCGTTTTGCCTAATTAGAGACTCAAATGCAGCCAAATGTTATCATTTCATTAAATGGTCTTTGAAAGAAAGCATTTCATTAAATGGTCTTTGAAAGAAAGCAAAATTGAATATTTATATATGCATGTTTCCTGAGCATTAAATGTATACATTTTACCTTCATAATACAAAGCTATTTTGGACATTCACGAAGATGATCTAAAGAACAACAAGTACAGTTGATTTATTCAGCTTTTATTATAGCTTTTACTTCAGATATTATCATCTGTGTTTGACAGAGATGGAAAAGTCTACTTCATTTACTCAAACACAGCAGAAAGTATTAGCAATGCCACCATGGCTAGCCAACAGGAAGTCTAGAAAGAGACGGGAAGAGTACAGAGCAAAAAAAGGCGAGTTCTTTGGTATGTGTTTGTTGGAGGTTGTTGGCGTGCAAAGCTGAAGACAGGTAACCCATAAGCAGGATGTCATATTCAGTTTGTTTGAAGCATATTTGATTATTGCTAGGTGGTCTTGAGCTGCCCATGGAGGAGAGCGAAAGGTAGATGGCGATCACTGATCACTCCGGGTTGATTGCTTACAGAGGTCATCATGTACTCTCCTGGGCTCTTTGCTGCAGAGGTTATGGCCAGAATCCTTTTGTGCTACATGGTCTGATCGATCTTCATTTGCATATTCAATATCTCCTTGTCCCCTGGTAGCCATTCTCTTACTTGTAATAGATGGACCAATGCAGGGAAATCTAGAAATTCAGATCGTTTCTGCTAAATATTCAGTTGTCTCCACCATCAAATGTATTGTGAGAACTTCTTGATCAAATTTTGTATCCTCATTACAATCATTTGAAAAGACAGCACTTGTGAAAGAAGACACAGGATTCTGGATAAAATGATTGAAGCAGGATTATAATCAGTATATCAAAAACAAGAGAATAGATCACCCTGTAAGATGCCTTGGAACCGGGATCTCAATTACACAAGCTAGACCGAGAAAACAAGTCTCAAAGACCGTGGAGGTAAATCCCAGAGTTCAAGTGACTTTTCTCAAGGTGACATGCTTTATCTATTCCATCTACCCAAAAAAAGCAAGAAGTGTTAACAATGGGGCAAATGTTGCTATGACTTAGCCAACAAGAAATCTGGAGTAATGGCATTGTACATTCGTATCCCTTTCTTTGACATAAAAATGCATAATGTTCCATTTAGGGCAAACGTGTTATTGTCAGTAATACATTTCTTATAAACTTTCTATTCGTATAATACTCAGCACTGGGAATATGCCTCTTCTTGTTACATAAGCAATTCAATTTTTCTTCCAAGCACAACATCATCAAATGGAGTCTCCTTCTGGAGCTCATATCTCTGTTACAAATTCCACCCTTTCTAATATGAATGTATTTCAAAATACTGCTCTAAAGTGCGTGAGGTGTCTGAGACACACAGGATTCAGTTGCAGAGGGAAGAGTATGGGGCTGAGGAATATGAAGTTCCAGAAGAGAAGGAAGTTGTTCACAGGATAAGGTTGCAGATAATCTTTGTACTGGTTGAATTACATATTCGAATGTATACCAGTGTCTATCATGTGGCAAGTGTCAGGAATTTTACTGATCTGATTAATAGATTGTAAAATTGCTTCTTTTTCTGGGAGAAAAGCTTTGTCTTACTAATTTTTATTTGTAGATATGTGGGTTCAAGGGGATGCAATTCCTTTTGGTTTCATTAAATGAGATTAGACGTTTCCAGAGGTTTTGAAGCATAAAAGTCAGATAAATGTCCATCAGCATGATTGAAGGCAGTTTTTATTACTTGAGCTAGTCTACTAAGCGCATTAGAATGAGTATGTTCTTTCCTAACAATTATCCTAAAGAACAGAGACGATGAAAAGAGAGACATATTGGTGGAGGTCAAGCAGGGGTTTATGCAAAAATTGAAGGTAACATTTTGATAGATGAAAAGCAGGTGGAAAACTAGGAATTAGATATTAGGCATCATACTTACTAATAAATAATTAAATGAGTACTAATTCTTTTGATATGTGAACTTTAATAAGTTCTTTTATGACTACTTTTCCTATGTCTCTAGAAATTTTACCCACAGAGGGCATTTATGATATCCACATCTGTATCTATGGCACGCATTGACGATAATGGAGACAGTAAAGAGAGAGATATGCCCAGCAGCCAGCTGGACTATGCTTAGATATTTCCTCTGGCATCTCAAGAAATAGCCCTTGCAGAGTTCAGGTGAGGTTGCAATGCCATTTTCAAAATGAAGTTCTTCCTATGCAACTGATAGAGCTGGTATGGCACAGCAGTTAAAGATGGTTTTGTGGCTGTTGTTTTGTAATGGGTTGAAGGATTACAAGTAGGAAAATACTGGGCAAAGGGGGCTATCTGTAATAGAGAAAGAATAGTATCCACATCTACTGAAAGTTCAGCATGTTGTCCATCTATATTTATAGTCCGGGCACCTTAAATGTCAAAGTAAGAATACAGCAGTCCTCTTTCCTCAAAATATATTCTTTTGTAATTTGAGATATTTGTCTTTATCTTGACTTTTCTTTAGTAATATAAGATAATCTTTTTTTTTTGATGCATTTCCATTTTCATTACAGATTTCCTGGTCAATAGATGATCTATCAGGAGCAGGCCCATATGTTAATTTTGGGTCTTTTTCTGTTTATTAAAAAATCCTACCACATGATATATCTGAGGTAAAGGTTGAATTCCCATTCTACGATTGGAAACAGCTAAGACAAGGCCATCTGCAGTTCTGTCCCGAGTTCTGACTGTGTGGAGTGGTTGCCATGGAGTTGAGGTCCGGCTTGCTGGACTGGTGGCTGCAGAGGTTGTTAGAATTTGTTGTATATCCAGATATGATTACATATAAAAGTATAATGAAAAAGAGTAAATAAAGAATATGTATACATCACTGTGATATGATGATTTTATTTCTTCTGGGAAGATACCAAGCAAAGGAATATCTGGGTCAAATGGAACCTCTAGTAGTAGTTTTCTGAGGAATCTCCACGCTGATTTCCACAGTGGTTGGACCCGTCTACATTCCCACCAACAGTGGAGGAGGGTTCCTTTTTCCCCGCAGCCCCGCCAGCACTTGTTATTGGTTGTATTCTTGATAATAGCTATTCTTTCTGGAGTGAGATGGTATCTTAGTGTTGTTTTGATCTGCATCTCTCGAATGACCAATGATGTTGAACATTTTTTCATATATTTATTTGCTGTTTTTATTTCTTCATCTGAGAAATGTTTATTCATTTCAGATGTCCATTTTTGGATAGGGTCTTTAAATTGGGGGGGTTGATTTTTTTGAGTTCTTTATATATTCTGGATGTTAGACCTTTGTCTGAGGGACAGCTGGCAAAAATTTTCTCCCAGTCTGTGATTTGTAATAGCGAAGTCTTGGAAATAACCTAAATGCCCAACAACTGATGAGTGGCTGAAGAAGAAGTGGTTTTTCTACACAATGGAGTACTACACCATCATAAAGAAGGATAAACTAGAGTCATTTGTGTGTAAATGGATGTTCCTTGAGAACATACTGTATTAAGTGAAATAAATCAGACACTTATCAGTACACATAGAAACGTTTCTCTGATATGAGAAACCATAAGTGTAAATAAGGACAAAGGGGTATAATAGATATTATGTTAAAAAAAGAGATAATATTCAAAAGAGAGGAGAGCTAGATAGGGAAAATGGGGATAAGGAAGAAGGTTAAAAGAAAAGTAAGATGAAAGGGAAAAAATGGAAAAGTGTAAATAAATTTGATGCAAATAGAGAGGGGTAGGTGAATGGAAGGGAGAGGAGGGGAAGAGGGGGGAAAACCAAGATACATCATGTACAGGTACAAAATAACCATGTTGATTATGATCATTATGTATATAATGTACTAATACATGTTCTTGGTAAAAATAAAAAAAAATTTAAAAAAGTAAATAAAAAATAAATAAATAAATAAGAATATGTAAGTAGGAAGCACCTTAAGTTAATGAGGTATATGATGGTGTGTACCTGTACAAGTTCCGATTCTGAGGTCAGCCCAGGGCCAACGTGTCCAGGGAGAAATAGGTCCACTTCAGAATCTTTGAACATGAATGATTAGTTCAGTTGCTTTACTTGCTAGTAATTTCCTTGTGTTTAAGAGATTTCTCGTTCAGTCTGCGTGCCGCAAAAGCATATATTTATTTTTACATAAGAACAGAATCTAAATTCTCTTATTTGAAAATTTTTAAAACTTAGAATAACTAGCATGTTTTTATCTAGTCAATTCCTTATTTGTAATTGTTTTTAGAGAATGCGAAAAATATCTTGTCAGTAAAAGAGCTCTTTACCTGTAACCACACTCAGATTTGTGTCATTTGAACACTCTAAAAATAAAATAGAAAACAAGTCCATAAATTCTTCCAAAAAACAACTCTTTGAAATAGTTAAAGAAAATTTATACCCTAATTCTGTTTTATTCCTTATGGTCTTCTGTCCCCGAACTATTTGAACTCAGTGAAAGGACTAGGTCTCAAACACAGTTCTTCTATTTGAAAAGCATTAAAAGGGGCTGGGAATTTAGCTTAGAGGTCAGCGTGCTTGCCTAGCAAGCCCAAGGCCCTGGGTTCAATCCCCGACACCAAAAAAGCATTAAAAATATGTTTAAATTTCTGATGGCATGCCAAATGTCCTCTAGATACGATAAAGCTTCAAAATAAAATTACTCGTGTGTGCCTTCTAGACACAAGAAGTCTGGAGTAACAAACAAATGTGAAACGTTGTAACACAGAGAAATAATTTCTACAGCTGGACTATCCAGGAAACATTTTCCTGGACAACTTGAACTCCTGCCAAAGAGAGAGTGCTTGAATACAGTCTCCAAGCACAGAGCCAGTTCCCAGTAGATGTGAATTGATTTTAAAACCAATATCTCACTTGACAGGACCTTCGGAACTATCCCTTTCATAACTTTATTTTGAGTATATTTGATATGTTAGAATGTCTTCTACATTTAGTCTGCACAATGTTGTGCAGTGCACTCTATGTTTTTATTTTTTAAAAAGTTCATTCAAATTCTGAATGAGTCAGTGGGAAACAAATGCTCCCAGTAATTTTATTTTCATCAAGAGTAAGGCAGACCATTATTATTACTAATGAAATGGACTTGTTGGATGTTATAATACAAATTAATACTTTCAGTATATCAATTTAAGCTGTTGCCCTCTACATATCTTTTTACTCTGTTTTTCCTGTCCGACATATAATTTAGAACTGAGTATCTCACATCCTTAAAAAAGTCTACTACACCTTTTAAAAAATTAAAATATTTTTTGCAGTATTGAAGAATGAACCCACAGAGCACTGAGCTATAGGCTTAGTCCCCCTGCCTCTTTTCCTCCTCTTTATTTTTTCTTTTCTTTTCTCTTCTTTTCCTCTCTTTTATTTCATTCATTTTAAGACAAGGTCTCCCTTCCTTGTCTATGCTGCACTTGAACTTGAAATCCTCCTGCCTCAGCTTCCTGAGTAGCTGGGATTACAGTTGTGAGTCACCATGTCCAGGTGCTGCGTTTAAAATGCATACTACATATTTTGAAAAGAGCAAATTCAGTAACTGAGTCTCAAGGGCCCAAACCTGGAGAATGTGCAGTTGGATAGCAAATCTCTCATGAAATCTTGTTAGGTTCATGCCCTTTTAAAGACTATGTTTTGCTTAACAGTGTTGTAGAAGTACTCTTTAAAAAACCTTTCTGAAAATCCAGGGAGTCAATTTACCTGATGTGGGTTTTTTGTTTCTTTTACAAATGCAAATACAGTAACTACCAGTTAATAATACAGTCATATGACTGTATTAATTTATGTGTAATGTGGAGGGTGAGGTTTTGGGACGGTTTGCTTAGAAACGAGGTTCTGACTATGATCAGAATGTACCGTACATGCCGTCATTTAGAATTATCAGGAACTGCCTTTCCTGAAGACTGATTATACAGGTTCTTAACTGCGTGGCTTCCCATTGTATATAAATGCGTTTGGGCAGTCAGAGTGCGTGCTCCGTCCTGAGGACACATTTATATTCTTTTCAATTTTACATACAGATATTACAGAGGAAGAAACATTTAACATTTAAAAAGTTATACTTTTTAACAAAAACATGTATCAAATGTTCTTTTTGAAACTTGGGAATCAAACCATTACTAAGAGATTTCTTTTTGCTTATTTTTATTGATTTTCAGAAGGTATCTTTGTCAAATTCTCCTTGTGAGGGCTTCCACAGCTCTCTGGCATCCTCTTTCTGTCTTGGAGCCAGCTAACCATGCACTGGAATTGGGAGCCAAAAGAAACCTCTTCTCCTTTAAGTTGTAGGTTTTGGTATTTTGTTCCAATGATGGGAAAGTGACTAAATCACTATTCTTATTGTTCCCTTATGTTTGGGATATTGAAGCTATTTTTTTCTAGTTCTTTGGAAAAGGTATACTAGTTTCTCTAAATTACATTCATCTCACTAAGCTGCAGAACACGAGAACTTATCCCTTCCGCCTGTGTTTGGATATATGCGCCCATCAGCTGTCTCATTGCTGGTGCAAAATACGGCACCCATAGTTTAAAGGAAAAGTTTAATTTGATTCGTAGAATCAGAGGGCTTGGTTCATTGTTGGCTGGCTCTGGACAGAAAATGATTTTCTCCCTTTCTGTAGGTTGTCTTATAATTCTACAAATTGCTTTCTTGGCAGTGTAGAAGCATCTGACTTTGATATAATCCTACTTGTCTATTTTTGGTTTTGCTTTCTGTTTCTGATGCTCTCTCTGAAAAAAAAATCTTTGCTTAAACTGAAGTCGGAAGTGTTTCCTATACATTTTCCTGCAATAGTTTTACATCTTACATTAAAATTTTCATTTTTTTGTAGCGTAGAAGGTGGGGTCGTTTCAGTTTTCTGCTTGTGGCTAGTTTCTCAGCTCCACTTACCGAGGAAGCCATGTTTCCCCCATTGAATGTTTTTTGCTGCCTTTGTTGAGAACTATGACCACAGATGTGTGGGTATCTTCCTGTGATGCGTATTGCCTCATCGATCTATGTATCTGCTTTTATACCAATGCCATGCTCTTTTGGATACCGTGCTTCTCTAGAATGTCTTGAAATCAGGTATTGTGGGGCCTGCATCTTTACCCTTTCTGCACAAGATTGTCTTATTTGGGGTCATTTTTGCTTCCCCATTAATTCTGTGTCTGTTTGTAGTTCTGTGAGGAATGTGATTGGTCTTTTGATGGGAATTGCATTGAACAACCTGGGTTAATAAGGACATTTTAAAATATTAAATTTTCCAATTCATGAACATTGGAAATCTTTCCATTTTTTAGTGTCTTCAACTCCTTTCATTATTGTGGAGGTATGTGTGTGTATATATATATATGTATTTTTTTTTTTTTTGAGAAAGGGTCTCATTATGTTCAGAGTGACTTTGAACTCACTATGTAGCCCAGGCTGGCCTTGAACTCATGGTGATTCTCCTGCCTCAGCCTCCCAGGTGCTGGGATTATAGGCATGAGGCACCATGCCTGGCAGGTGTTCATAATTTTTATTGTGAATTTTTATTTGGATAAATTTATTCCAAGATATTTTATTCTGTAGCTATGGGATGACTTTCATGATTTCTTTCTCAGAAATTTTGTCATTTGTGTATAAAACTGCTACTGATTTTGTGTATTGACTTGTGTCCTGCAGCTTTATAGAATGTGTTTACTGAAAATAAAGCGAGAGGAAAAAGAGATATTTCATGTGAATTAAGACCAAAAGTGAATAGATGTAAGTTTACTTATAAGAGAAAATTGACTTTGAGGCAAATGATATCAGGAGAGACAATGGGTGACTCTGGACCAAGGGATCAACTCAAGGAGAAGCTACAGCTATTGAAAAAGTATGTGGACCTGATAGAGCATTTGGTTTTATAAAAACAAAGACCAGTGAGGAGAGAAATAGGCTCTAATACAGATATACTTGGGGAATTCAATGTCCCACTTTCAAAGGATAAAGTATGGGTGAAAATACATCCTTAAAACTCAACACAGAAGCATTAGAGTTAAAGCTTTGCTGCAAATCAGATGCACTTAACAGACACAGAACATTTCATAGATGCAGAATATATATTTTTTTCTTTGGAACATCAGTGATTCTCTAGAATAGATCATATATTAGTCCACCTCTCAAGTCTCAACAAATTAAAAAAAATTGACCACGTGGAACAAAAATTGAAATAAAAATAAAATACAGAAAAACTTTAGAAAAGATGCAGATACATGGATATAAAATAGTTTGAAATAGTCTTCAATGAGTCACTGAAGAAATCATAAGAGAAATTTTTAAAATTCTCAAAACAAATGAAAATGGAAAAACAGCATACCAATTTACAGATGCAGTAAGGTAGTACTAAGAGGGAAACCAATGAGCAACTACATAAAAAATGAAATCATATCAAATATGCAACATAATGATTCTTCTAAAGGACCTAGAAAATTATGAAAAACCATTGTCAAAATTTAAAAAGGCATAACAAAAATCAGAGCAGAAATTAAGTGAAATGGAAAAATGATAAGTAAAATGTAGAGTTGGAATTTTGAAAAGATAAAACAAAATTGAGAAATCTTTAGTTAGACCAACAAAGAAACAGCAGAGAAGATCCATTTAAGTAAATTTTGAGATGAACAAAGTGACATTACAATCAATACCACGGAAATACAAAAGATCATTAGGAACTATTGTCCACAGTTATACCCTAACTAATTAGAAGACCTGGAACAGATGAATGATTTAGGTACAATATACCCCAGCAAAGCAGAATGAACTAATAACAAGGAATAGGATAGAATCAGTAACAAAAGTGTCTTCTAACAGAAAAGTTCCAGACCGATGAGTTTACTGCTGAAATTGACTCTCAGAGTATTTGCTGTGCATAATTTATTGTTCAATTAGTTCATTCTTTTTAAATCACAAATATAAGAATGTTACAGAGAGCCACATATATATCGAAGTATTCCTACACACAGATATTCCTATCAAACAAACATCTAAAATGCTATTGGCAAAATATTTTCAGAGTTCTTAAATATAATAATTCAAAAAAATTTAAAGGAAGGGAGGGAGTAAAAGACTTTCATATTGGTAACAGTTACAGAAAACAAGAGCTAGAATTCAGCGATGGAGACTTAGAATTACTTTTATGTAATAATTTGTAATTCTGAAGCTGCCCTTGGGAATTCTACCATGCACAGGAAGCTGTCCTTTAGCCAGAATGATGCTTCTTTTCTCTAGTTGTTTTCCTAGAAAAATTAACCCACTTTCTTGACCCTTCACCTTTAGAGAGCCCTCACATGAATGTAAATTTCACTCTGAGATATGGATTTACTGTTCCTTGTCTTACTGTGTAACAATTATAACACATTTAGCTGCCTAAAATATCACGCATTTACTATTTCATAGTTCTGTAGGTCAAGGGTCTGGGACAGCCTGGAAACATTTTCTGCTGAGGGTCTCATGAAGTCAGAGTCATGGTCTCAGAGCATCTCGGCTCTTACTGGGAGAGTTTCAGATTAGTCTGCTTCGAGCTCATTCAAGTGGTTGGCTCCTTGAGGCTGTCAGATGGAGATCCTTGTCTCCTTGTGGCTCTCCTGCAGGGGCGTGCTGTTCCTGGAGCTACCTGTCATTTATAGTCAGGTGGCCAGTCTGCATTTTCAGATGAGGAAAGCACACCATGCGAGTGAACAGCTTTTGTGCTTTGAATTCTGCTGACTTTCCCTTCTACCTCACCTCTCATTATTTTGCCTCGTCCTTTTACACTGAATGTGTCTGTTAATTACATTGGGACCACAAGATAAGTAAAAAAATTCTCCCCATCTTAAACAGATAAATACACTTAATTACTTCTGTAATTCACCCAGGAAGTTATAGCCAAAAGCAGAAATCATGCAGGTGAAATTCTGCCTCTGAGATTTACTTTCCCAAGAAAATTTGTACATTTAATACAAAAGTTTGTTATTTTTAAGTGTTTTCTTTACTCAATAGCAAACACATGCATAGCAATTTTGGTGCAGATACACATTTTATTATGTCTTTGAATATTGTATATCGATTGTTTTCTAGAAAGAGTCCCTTTAACTGGTATTGCAGTGTAGTTCTTCAAAGATACAGATTCATTCCAAGCATACAAGCAATTCTGAGAAGTATGTTACAACTACAAGCACTGTATAATTATCTATTATATCAGATTCCAAAAACATGTACTATATGTTCTTAGCTAATCAAATTCAATGGAAACAACAGGTGCAAATAGAAAATAATTACTGAGATGAAAAATATATTCCTAAATTGTATTTTAATCATATGCTATGAGACTATTGTACACTGTGTTAAATGATTTTGTGGTAATCCTTTATTTGTACTATTTCTGTGGATATGTTTTCTCATAATCAACAAAAATTCTAAATTTTAAAATTGTATGTATCTTCTCAGGCAGATTAGCATAAAATTTAATTTCTGGTAATTAGCCAGAGGCGAGGGAGGCAAATTAACTTGACACATTAATTTTGCAGTTAAGTGGTCTCATCACAGTGCGCATGTGCACGGAGAATTCGTTATTGTCTTTGCATCAGTATCAGCATTTATTTCTTAGGGTATCTTAACTGAGGAAAATGTTTGTCTACAAAATACATTGCTACAAAAATTGAATTGCAGGAAACTGGTCATCTAGAAAATAGTTCCACAAGATAATTTCATGGAACATAGTTTTTGTTAACTACATATGAATTTTGGTTTTGATTACAATGAAGATGCATTTAACTTTCACATGTTTGTAGCAATGAAGGTATAGGAAAGCAGTCAACAGTCAGTTATTTTATGTAAGGAGATTAGCATAAAATGCAGATTACAGCAGTAGAACTAGAATAATTTGTAACTTACATGTTGGTGCTGTATACGATATTTTCAGTAAGTATTGCATTTTAAGGCTGTATTTATTATTATTATTATTATTAATCGATTGATTTGGATGGTCTTTATTTCTGGAAACATAGTCTAACATTTTCTTGACTTTTCAGGGTTCTGATCTAGTGTACAGATTTTCATTAATTTTCAGTAACTTTGATTTCATGGACATTCAACATTTTGAAGCACTAGTGAGTAGTTAGTGGTTGAAGTCAGTTTTCTTTTGCTCTCATTAATCTGAATGTGAGGTCTTATGTCGGGTAAAGCTTGTCAAACATATAATGGCAAATACTGGTTGATGTCATCTCAATTTATAGGCTGAAGATGTGCTCTGTCAAATGCACTCTTCACTTTGGAAAGCTTAGGCAGAATGATCACAAGTTCAATTTTGCCTGGCTGACTTAGTGAAACTGTCTCAAAAAAAAAATTAAAAAGAGGTGTTCAGGGGGACGGCTACATTGCAGCTCAGCTGTACAATATCCCTGACTTGCAACCCGGAACCACAAAAACGATAATATTAAAGAGACTCTTCTAGGAGTAAAATGGATATAATCATGTTTTACATAGGAATATTGTGTTGTAGAATAATTACATGCTTAAATGCAGCCTCAAACATTCACATACAAAGAAAACAAGAAACATTATTAGTGTTGTCAACAATTTATATGAGTTAAGTTTTTTCCTCGAGACAAGGTCTCGTTATGTAGTTCAGGCTGCCCTTGAATTCACTTACTCTGCCCTTGAGCTCAGACTTACTCTGTAGCTCCCCCTGGCCTTGAAATTCAGGCCATTCTGCTATCCTCCTGCCTCAGCCTCCCAAGTGCTGGGATTACACACACTATTATGGTTGGCCTTAAAATTTCATTTTATTAGTGTATCTATAACTTGAGCTATGTAGCAAAGACATTTAAATCTCAGTTTGTTTCTTACAGGGGGGAGTGCATATGTTAATTCAGTTGTCAAGAGAATTCTAGAAAAGATAAAGTTGAATAATTTTGTGTGAAAATACTTTGAAATTTACGGAGAACTTTTGTGTAATTCATTCAGCTGGAATAAAGAAAAACATCAGTGAATTTTTTAAAAAAATCATTTCATAATATCAAAAGAACAAGCATTCTTAAAACATTATTCTTTTTTATCATGTAAACATTGCTCATTTTTTGAGACCATGTGATCTCTTAGAAAATCGACTAATTTAATATTGTCTAGTTCAAATTTTACTAAAAGGCAACACAATATGCTTTACAATAATAAATAAGCTGTAATTATCTCAAATAATTTAAAAAGATGAATTAAAACAGCTGTGAAATCCCATAACTGGAAGGATCTATTATTTTCTGTATTTGTACTTATAATAAGTTATAAGTACAATTCAATGACCTCTTCCTTATTTTTCTTTACAATTGCACTTAATCAGAACACCCATGCTTTAGTTGATTATATAATTGAAATAACATTGTTATTTCCCTCCGCCCACTAATTTTCAGAAGAAAACCTATGATTTTCTTCTCTTCACAGTAAAAGCTTGGCAGCAAATTTAGTTGCTAGAAGCAACAGGGGCCACTCAGGAGGTCTGAAAAAATCCTAAGACGTGCTATTGTGGGTCCTTGAAGAATGGAAACATATTCATTTCAGGAGTTGTTTGGAAAGTTATACTACTTCACTGAAATGATCAAGATTGTGGAGGATCAATCAAGGGTCTAATGCTGTTCTTGAGAGAAGTTATTATTAAAGAGAGCTAAAGAGAGCCCAGGATGGTAGTGCGTGCCTGTTATCCCAGCACTCAGGAGGCTGAGGGAAGAAAATGGTTGCAAGTTCTAGGCCAGGCTGGACTACATAGGGAGCTCCTGTCTCAAAACAAACAAAAACCAAACCCAAACAAAACAAAACCAAGATGAAGAGAACAATCTACCTATAAATTCAAAGAGAAAATATCCCAATGTAAATACAATTTGTAAATTTAATTCATTTACATCGTTAAGTTATTCCCTCCGTAGCAGTTGGTCTAGGAAGTAGAACATGGAATTTACAATTTACGTTTCTTTCTTGGTCAGCAGAATGTCTAACAGGCACCTTTCCACACCTGCTATCAATTCTGCTATGTGATCTCTGACATATGCTAACTTGCTGGGTTTTTTTCTGTTTGCTAAAAATAAAAGTGGCAATTATGTTACATGCCCTCCCTTTTATTGACTGAAAAAGAGGATTAGGTGGCAAAAACTTAGACACTATGAAAATTCATGCAATAACAATCATGAGAGTAACTAACAGAAATAACTGTGACTGTAATTCTGCAAATGTAGTTTTTTCTGGACATGCTTGCACATGAGGAACTGGGTCTTTTATTGATTTGGAGATGCACAAAATACTTCAAATCAACTGAATTTCTTACACATTGTGTAATAATTTGTTGTCGGTGAGTCTCTTTCTTGATTGTGGATTCTAAAATCATGCTCTTTCTCTTCCTAGCAGTAGTTCCTTAGAATTCTTATTTCTGATGTTCAGTTTCCTATCACATTATAATAAATGCTTATTAAATTAAACATGCAGAGCAAGGCTGGCAAAAAATCTTTCAGAGTTTCCTTCATTTTCCTTCATTTGCCTCATTTACTTCTTTGACTCTTCTCTCTTGTGTATGTCCATGATCAGCACCGAAACACTGACCATGCTTCATGGGTAGCCACAGGATAACTAGTTAGATCAATAAGTATATAGGTAGGAGATGCATTTTCAAACTCTTATACAACCAAAGATTGCAAAATCTTATTAACTGCCTTCACATTGTGTCTCTGGTCCTCTTAGATGACTTGGTTACCAAATTTTGTTTCGTGTATCAGGAGATTTGTAAATATAGCTGGACATGATTGTTAAGCAGAAAGAAAATACAGTAAAGACACATTTGAATAAAGTACATAAGGAATTCTGTCCTATGTTTCCAATAAAAATATATGTTTCTTAACCAAGTAGAAGATACAGAATAGTTTTTAAAACTTAAAAGCAAGCATATTGGGTGATGTAAATTATTCTACATACATTAAATTGTATTATTTCATTTGACACAAAAGTTCTTATGAAAAATGTTACACAGGCACTTGCCAAACTACTTGTAAGTGAACAGGGAAGTACTAAATTTTGAATGCATTTGCACACAGAGACATGCTCAGTATATTTTTATTTTTTAAAAATCTGTTTCAAGATTTTCAGAAAAAAATTGGTTTGTTGCATTTATTTTTGAATTAATTAAATTTGAGATAATTGATGAGGGAGAGGGAAGGGTGGAGGAGGAGTAAAAATGATCCAAATGTGGTATGTAAATGTACCAGCTCCTCAGAATGATTGTAATTATTATGTACTGCAAACCTATATATTAATAAAAACACAAATAGATATATTTCTCTGACAGTTGTGAAAAATTTTGAGGCCCATAATTTTTTTTTTTTGGCTTCTCCTATTGTCTTGCTGAGTTGTATTTTTTGTTAATTATTTCAAGGCTAGTCTGTTGCTTTCAGACCATCCTCCTGTTTGTTCATATAAAAATTCATTTATTTTCTACTAAATTTAAATAATAGTTTAGTAGGATTAAAATTCTAGATTAACATTTGGTTTCATGCAGCATTTTGCAGATTTCACTGCATAATTTTCTGGCAATGTTTTTATTTCATGAGAAGTCGATTTTCAGTGTAATTGCTCTTTCTTTCCAGATAAATATGCCCTTTGTATCTGATAGATTTAATTTTTCTCTTTTCTGAATGTTATGTATTATCAGCTCAAGGCATTTTGTCATTGCTTTAGTTTTCTTTTCCAATACATGGTGAGCATGTTCAGTCAAAGTACTTCAGTCATATTTCTGGAAAATTGTCAGTTTTTTCTCCTGTGAAAAGACTTCTCTATTCTTTCCTTTATTAGTTCTTCTGGAACTTCATTAAGGGGTATGTTAAAGCCTGTCAACTTCAATGCATCCTGCTCTTCCTTCCATATGCTGCATTCTGGGTAATGGCCTGTATTTTATCTCTCCAATTCCCTACTGTCTATGAAAGTCTTAGATAT